>CABHPP010136643.1:0-22629 GCA_902168425.1 Peromyscus attwateri | reverse complement strand
TCTTTCTTTCTTTCTTTCTTTCTTTCTTTCTTTCTTTCTTTCCTTCCTTTCCTTTTATGAGTGTTATAAAAATGGGTTCCTATTATGTGTCCCTGACTATGTAGTTCAGATTAGTCGTGAACACATGGTTCTGCCTCAGTCTCCAGAGAGCTAAGATTCCAGGCATATGTCACCATATCTAGCCTATCTGATGACTTCAATTTGTAAAAAAAGTAGATAGCTTTAAATTACGTGAACGAACACATCTTCACACAGCTTTAAGGTATAATTAACAAGTGAACACATCATGGCACTCTGATACATGGCTACACTGTAGAGTGACTAGATGAAGCTAATTACATATTCATCTTGACTCTGACATCTCTGTTTTCATTTCTCGTCTAGATTTGTACTCTGCTAAAGTGTAAAACCACCAATTTACGCACCTGTGGTAGTTCAGTGGACACGGCTTCCACCAGGTTTGAAATGTTCTCCCTCAGTGGCACCTTTGGAACCCAGTATGTCTTCCCCGAGGTGTTGCTGAGTGAAGTCAAGCTTGCTCCTGGGGAATTTCAGGTAACAATCTTTGATTGATGTAGCCAATTAATTTAGGAGAAGAGGAGGCATTTTGACATCAAATCTTAACCCAAATTCTTCCAAATATAAATATCCCCATTTGAAAAGGGTAACATTGTCTTGGAGGATCATGAAAGACTCTGAGCAGACTGGATTTCTTACATGAAGATTAATATAATCTGCATGTCCTTTTTGCCCCTAAAAAGAAAGAAAGCAAGCTCATTGTGGGCACTCTATGGAGGAGGCTGGGCTGTTCAAGGTCTGTTGAGTAGGAAGAAGATTCAATGACAGTCGACAGGACCCATCTCAATAGAGAAGCCCCTTAGGATCTCGGGTTAGTGATGACCTGGGGCTTTAATGCCCAGTAAGATTACTGGAAAAAAGGAGGGAGGGAAAGGCTAAAAGTGAGAGAATTCAACAGTGGTTGTTCACAAGAAGGAAAAACCTCCAAAGCCCAGAACTAATGGCTTGCTTCATAACCCAGTATGTCCTCCGAGCCGCATTCTTCCCTGATTTTGCGGGTCTCACTTGCAGCCCCCTCTCCTTCCGGGAGTGACTGCAGGGGTGAGGATGCACTGTGGGAGGCCAGGGGCTGTGGGGAGCCCCAGACAGTAAGAGATGTGGTCCAAACCCCACCTTGGCCCACTGCTTCTATTTGCCCTGACTTCATGGGTCTGGAAGGGCGGGATTAGAAACGACTACCTCCGATTTTTCATGCTAATTCATGGCGTGCTTCCTCAGACAAGTACATTGTCAGGCATCAGTTTTACGCAGCAAGTAATAAGTGAACCGGTGTCAGTTCATACTTCAAATTTTCTTACACCCTGCAACGTTTTAAATATTTGAAGAACAAAATCGGGCCATCATTTTAAGATATTTCTTTTATTTAGTAAAAGTCCTGTGGGATTTTTGTAGCTTCAATAGACCTTGTCTACTTTCCCGTGTTTTGATCAGGTGTCAAGTGACGGGCGTTTGTTTAGCCTGAAGCCGACATCTGGACCTGTGTTGACAGTCACTCTGTTTGGGAGGTTGTATGGGAAGGACTGGACTTCGAATGCTTCCTCAGACCTCATAACACACTCGCTGATGATAATAATGCTGATTGTAACACCTATTATACATTACTTATGTTAATAGAATCTTTACATTCTCTATTTTATTTGGAATAATTTAAAATTGGTGGATGAAGAAAAGATCTGTTTGCCAACGATGGCCTCTGGTGTAAGTAAATAAAGCGCCTTTTTCTTTAGAGAGGTATGTACACCCCAGATACATTTCAGGAAAATTAATAGAACTTTGGACATTGGTCTGTCTTGGAACTCAGCTGTTGGACCAAGTGAGAGTCACACATGTTTTATTCAGAAGACATAAAAATTACAGCTAAAAGGCATGTCAAAATATCATAACATATATTTACAAGCGGTTGTAACATCTATTACCACCTCATTATGATAGACATCTTACTCAATTAAGCTTAAGATTTCCGGTGAGTTTATTCATTTGTGCTGCTAAGTATTTATCTAAACAATACATTTCCATTCTCTTATGGGCCAAATCCTGTTCCTTTAATAATAATAATAATAATAATAATAATTTCATATTTTGAGACAGGGTTTCTCTGTGTAGCCTTGGCTGTCCTGGAACCCACTCTGTAGCCCAGGCTGGCCTCAGACTCACAGAGATCCACTTGCTTCTGTCTCCCAAGTGCTGGGATTAAAGGTGTGTGCCACTACTGCTCTGCAATCCCTTTAATTCTTAAAGGCAAGTCTCAATTTTCATGACCCCAGAGTGTGACTGGGGAAATGCATACTTAAAAGAGGTAGCATGAAGTCATTAGCACGGACTTTAATCCAAGATGGCTGATGTCCTCGGAAGAGACTTAGGGCGACAAGCATGGTGTGAAGTCCGTGGGAACACAGAAAAAGATGGCCATCTACAAGGAAAGAGGCCATAGGAGAAAGCGAACCTGTTAATGTGCTGAACTTCCAGGCCCCCAGAATCACGGAACAATATTTCTCTCTAAGTGCTCCAGTCATTGGCTCTACAGCAGTTTAAACGGAACAAGAACAAGCCCAGCAAAGTTCTCTCTTTGGCTCCATTTTCAAATCTAAAGGTTTGGACAGAATGGTTTACTTCGTAAGAGTGTCCAGCGAGGCCCTCTCTCCAAGACTCCAACAGACTCCCAGAGAAGGTGGTTCATGCGTTGACGGTACAGCCAGAGCATTGAACAGCTTCTAGAACTAGGAAACCAGAAAGCCCCATTTTTGAAAATATGTTTAATATAACACTAAATGTTATCTTTTGTAACAGCAAAATATTTATATATTATACCAATTAGTAAGCAAAGAGCAACTTTTAAATTAAAAAAAAAAATCTCTGAATGGAGGATGACCCATACAGCACTATTATCAGTATTTTCTAGTACAAAATGTGCTTCTGAAAAAGAAAGCAGGAACTCATAGCAGTGATCCAGTATGGTGTTGCTGTGTGTGTGTCTGTGTGTGTGTGTGTGTGTGTGTGTGTGTGTGTGTGAGAGAGAGAGAGAGAGAGAGAGAGAGAGAGAGAGAGAGAGAGAGAGAATGTGTACAATACACAAGAGAATATATGTGTGTGACTGCTCTTGTGTTTGAGTATGAGTATATGTGTGTAGAGGTCATAGGACAACCTTGGGTTGTCATCCTTACCTTCCACCTTGTTTGAGACAGTGTTATGCTGGTAATTCATTGTTGGTATGCAAGGCTGGCTAGCCAACAAGCTTCTAGAGACTCTCCCATCTCCACCCCCATCTAGCCAGAGGAGAACTGGTATTACCGCACACATGATTCAGTGTCTGGATTTTATGTGAGTTCTGGAATTCTGAATATAGGTCATCAGGCTTGCATAGTAGGTACTTTATCCTCTGAGCCATCTCCCCTGCTGAAACATACTGATTTCTTGCTCAATGGTGACTAATGCCATGTCACAACTGCATCTTTACCTTTATAAGAGAGACAAGTTACATTCCTCATCATTAGTTTTGTAGCTAGGGTATGAGAGAAGGCAGACTAAGGGCTAAGAAGAAAGTATGTGATTAATATTGACATACACCTATGTCCTGGAATAAAGATCAGAGTGAGTTGAGCATGTCTGTTGACGTGTCACAGAATAAAAGATACTGAGAAAAAAAAATCTGAACATGAAGAACAGAAAGGTCTCAGGTCTGAAAGATAAGTTTACAACAATAAATGAACAATCAATGATCAAGAGTGAACAGAGTGAAGCCTGCATGTGTGTGTGTGTGTGTGTGTGTGTGTGTGTGTGTGTGTATGTGTGTATGTGTGTGTGTGTGTATGCATATGTGTGTATGTGTGTGTGTGTGTGTGTGTGTGTGTGTGTCCAGTGCACATGTGCATGCTTAAGTGCAGGTCAGAGATCATTAAGTGTCATCTTCATTCTCCACCTTGTTTTTTTGAGACAAGCTATCCTTTAGCAAGCAGCTTGCTGAATCTGTTAGCCTGGCTGGATAGCAAGCCTTGGGGTTTTGCCTGTCTGCCTCTTCAGCGGTGGGATTATAGGCATGTGCCACCATGCCTGGCTTTTCATGTGAGTATAGTGTATCTGAGCTCAGGTCCTCATACTTAAGCAGCAAGCTGTTCACTGACAGAGCCATCTCCCCAACTGTAAGAGTGCATTCTTTTCATTTTGTTTTGAAGTTGCTCTTTCTGGTGAAAGGACCGCAGAGATAGCAAACACTCTTATCATCTAGAGCAGCTATTTAGATGTCAATATGTTCTGCACACTTTGACACCCTGCCAAAGCAAAGAGGGTCCACCTGTCACTATGGTGGTAATTTATGTGATAAATAGTTAATGTTTTGGCAAGTGCATTGTAGACATGTTAATTGGATAAACTTTAAAGTGAGTTATGAAATATTAGTGTCACCGATTATGGTGTTAATTTAATGAAATTTGTGGTAAACCAGCTGACTTCATTTTATATATAGTAAAGTTTTATCTTGTTTTACCAAAACAATTAAATGAGGGTTTATTTGCTGTTACAATGTGAGTGAAAATAAATCAAAGAGCCTGCTGTTATGTGTACTTAGTGCTAGGAAAGTAGATATTGTAAAGATTAATTATAAAAACATTGTAGTAAGAAAATACAATCTGATAGCCTGGAATTAGCTTCCCAAGCATACATGTAACTTAGCAGAAAGATGTGAAAATTGCCTTCAGAGATTGCAACTAATATATACAATACTTTTAGTGATGAGGATAATTTTAAGTACTATTTGGAAATGCTTGAAAACTGTAATTACCATTTTTATCTCATCTGCCATTAACTTCTCCTTAAGAAGACTTTCCTACTCAAACAAATACAGAAACCCCTACCTGGACAATGGGAAGAGAGTGAGAGACCTTGGAACACTCAGTACTACAAGGGGATGTCGCCATCAAATCCCTCCTCTCGGGGCTCAAGGAATTCTGAGGAAGAAGAGGAGACAAAGAGATTGTAAGAGGCAGAGGGCATGGCAGACAACAACAAAAAACAAGGCCTTCAAAACACAGCAGGACCAACATACATGAGCTCACAGAGACCAAGGCAGCGTGCAAAGGGCCCGCATAGGTCTGTACCAGATGGGATCACAGGGCTGAGGGGAAGTGAACACAATTCCCCTTCCCTAACCCAGAAGCTATTTCCAATTGACAACTACTTGCAAAGGAAAAATTTAGTTTTCTCCAAGGAAGTCCAAACCACACTTTAGGGCAGGCCCCAAGCCCAGCAGTAGATGGCCAACAAAATGTGAACTCAGTGGTATTTTTGGAGGGGTTTTGTCTCATAATGCTTTGTCTGGACTTTTTTTTTTTCCTTATATATATTATGGTTTCTGACTTTGTGCTTTTATGGGATTTCTGTTTGTGCTTGTGTGGGAGGATGGAGGGATTCTTCTACTCACCTACCAATAGATGGCTATGGAGTCAAGTTCTTGTGAATGCAGTAATATTTGTTTCTTTATTCAGGTGTTTGGAGGATTTGAGAGAGAAAGCTATAGAAAAGGTTGAATCTTTTCTTTGACATTTTTCTTCCGAATTCTAGATGGTGGCTAGGAGCTGGAAATTGGAAATCAGACAAATCCAGAACAAAATTCCTTTACTGATCCGTTGTAATAATTTATCAGAGTCTTGGTTCTTTGCTTTGTAAATACATGGTGAGAATATTTAAAGTTTTGGGAATACACCTGGGACTTCGTGAGCTTGGCTCAGGAATGAGTAGAGGGTCAACAAAAGTACTTCATGGTTCTCTGTGTCTCCGGTTTCCCACAATTCCTCCTCCTCTCTTTGCTTGTCCCCTCCCCCTTCCTGCTCCTTCTCTGCATAATTAATGGCTGCAGCCGCCCAGGCTGTTGCTGCCATAGGCAGTCTGCCCATGCTCAGCCTTCAGGAGTTTCTAAGACGCAAGAAAGAGATGTGGATGACACACTGTGGGAAACTCACCCTCCTTGGTAGTTTCTTTCGACCTTTTCCATCCCACAGAGAAAAAAAAAAAAAAAAGCAAAATGGCTGGCTCTGCTCCTACCGAGTCACTTCCTTTTGGGCTTTTGGAGTCAAGAAACCCAATTTAAAACCCCAGGCTTCCGAGGTCTGTGGAAGGCTGCCCTCTGCAGGTCCGTAAGAACCGAACAACTGTATTAGAGTCTGGCAGGGTAAAATCCACCTTCCAGCTGAATGTGGGTGTTCATGCCTGCAATTCCAGAATCCAGGAAGTGGAGGGAGGAAGAAGGCTTCAGGGTCATCCTTGGCTAATGAATTCAAGGCCAGCCTGGGCTGTATGAGACACTGTCTCAAGCAGACAGACAAATAAACAAAATGACAACAAAAAGAGATTAATGGCCAACGTGCAGCTTCTTCTTCTTCTTCTTCTTCTTTTTTTTTTTTTTTTTGGAGACAGTCTTGCTATGCAGCCCAGGCCACCTTTGAACTCAACATTCTCTTGCCTTCAGCTTCTCAAGTGCTGAGGTAACAGGTGTACACTGCCACACACAGCCTCAAGGTGTAATTTCTTTGGGATGGTGCAGAAAGAGGTAACATATCGTCTAAAATAAACAGGCAAGCAGAGTGCCATGTTAAGACATTTCTTCTTGAGACAGGGTTTCTCTGTGTAATAGCTCTGGTTGTCTTGGAACTCGATTTGTCAACTCAGCTGGCCTCGAACTTACAGACACCCACCTGCCTCTGCCTCCTGAGTGCTCAGATTAAAGGTGCATGCCACCACTGCCCGGATGTTCTTTTTAGAGTTACTTAGTTTTATTTTATGTATTTTTTTTTTTTTTTGGTTTTTCGAGACAGGGTTTCTCTGTGTAGCTTTGCGCCTTTCCTGGAGCTCACTTGGTAGCCCAGGCTTGGTAGCCCAGGCTGGCCTCGAACTCACAGAGATCCGCCTGCCTCTGCCTCCCGAGTGCTGGGATTAAAGGCGTGCGCCACCACCGCCCGGCATATTTTATGTATTTATTTTGCCTGCATGTATGTATGTGTACTACATGCATACCTAGTGTCTACGGAGGTCAGAAGAATTGGAATTACAGATGATTGTGAGCTGCCAGAAAGATGCTGGGAACCAAATGCTGGTCTGCTGCAAGAGCAGTACATGCTCTTAATTGCTAGACCATCTCTCTGACATGCTACTCTATTTGTGATGGCCAAAGAATTGACAGACAACACTCTAAAGCCCCACCCTGGAATGTTCATGATGACTCAGTAGCATCATGATGACTTTAGTGAGCTAATCTATTTCCTGAAAGGAGTTTTAGGAGATTTATAATATCTGCCAACATTTGGTACATCTCTGGGGCTCTGAATTGAACACACACACACACTATCTTCACGTGTTTCAGCCTCCATATAGTTATTAATATCCCATAGGTATTACTAAGTCATTAACAAATTCCAGGAGCTGTGTTAGGCTCTGTACATATAAAGATTACACACATGCTAAGATATTTAGACATAAATGCTCTAGACATGCAATTAGATATAATTGCTTATAATGTAGTATTTTTCTCCAGTTGAGGAAGCCACATAAAATATCTAAAAAGTGAATGGACTCGAGGGCACCACGTATTGTTCAAGGTTAGGCCCAAATGCAAAGAGCATGGCTGTCAGGTTCTATACCTAAATATTCTAGTAATCAAAATGGTTAGTTATGTTGAACTGCATGATAGCTCAATCTTTAAGGAAGTATACAGTTTATTACGATTGGTCAAGAAGCAGATAGACTGCATCATTGCCTTAAGTAGCAGGTCTGTTTCTTTTCGTCTATAACCCAAGTCGAAAAGCCCATTTCTTTCTAGTCCCTCCACTGGGGACTGAGCTATTTCCACTGAACTCACCAGGGATGACTGATACCTACCTGGAAGGTTCTCCCACCAGCCCAACACAAACGTGCAATTTAGAGCTAGTTTGCCTTTGATTCCTGGACTTCTACTTGATGATGAAGTCAATTCCTAAGTTGCTGTGAGCGCCAGTCTCATAAAATGTGAATCATGCCTCCAGAATCTCAGGACTGGCATAAAGATAAAGGTGACTCTACAATAGATAAGTTTTGGCACACACTAGGCAAACCCATAAACAATTCTACTGCTACGCTAACTGAATACTATTTCTGGAAAGCAATAGTTTCATGATATAAAGCTACTTGAAAACCTAATAAAAATGTACCTACCACTTGCTAAGCTAATTTAAAAATTAAAGTAAAGAGAGTTTTTTCTTTTTATGGGATTTTTTTTTTCCCACAAGGCCACAATGGCCTTCTTGACAGTAGGTTTAGAAATAACCACATGTGCATATCCTGTTTGAGGAGGCATTCAGCTGTGGACAGTGCAGGCTCCACTCTGCAATATCACAGAGTTGAAATCATATCCTTTAACCAAAACCTTTCTCCCACCAGCCCAAAACTGTACTCACTGGGACATTTCTTCATATATTGAACACCTGATGGTTGCTTTATGTTCTTTAATGGCAAATACCTATGAGCATAGTTATCTTCATTTATCTGTTGAAAGTGTAGTGCCTTTTTAAAAAAAATTGTTGAAAGCATAGAGCCTGTAGAGTTCTCCTTGGGGGAAAAGAAGAGCTATTAAATGGAAAGAAGTGTCTTTCTCTAATCCATAAAGAAAGACAGGTGGAGAGATCCAGATCAAGCCTTTACCAGCGGCACTGGGCAAAGCTGGGAGATGAGTAACAAGGAGGAGGAGTCTCTGACACGGGGAATTCTGCAGAAGCCTGAGACATGTTGGCACAGTTCCCAAGAAATAACTAATCACGCCGCCCATGACAAGCTTGCAAAGAGGTTTGGATGCAGTTTCCGTGGAGATGAAATTGTTTGCTTTTTGTGCCAGCAGAACAGCTAAGCCCATTTGTAAATGTCCAGTGCAGTCGTGGAGATTGGTATCTATTTCCTTATTTTTGCTTCAATCAACTGGTGTTTTGTTTCATTGCAAGTGATCTTTCCTCCCTATTTATTTATGACGTTCTTAGCAGACTGGAGGAAAGGCTATTACAGCAAAAAATAGCTTTGAGTTCCAGTCTTCTTCCTTTGATTGGTGGTAGACTATCTCACAGTATTTATTCTATTCTCTACTCCAACAGGGAAACACTATTTTTTTATAAATAAAGTTTTATTGGTGCTCTGCTATATCTATTCATTTCCTATTGACTATGACTCACCTTGTGTTACAATGAAAAAGTCAAGTAGTTGACATAGTCCTTGGGTCAAAATTCTTAAGATTTTGACTTCTTAGAAACAATTTGCCAACTCATAATGCTTATGTTAAAAACTCTATGAATGCAAACACACACACACACACACACACATACACACACACACACACTGCACTGTTTATGTGTTGTCCAAGTTGTCATTATCATAAGAATTTGATTTTGCTTGCAGTGATGACCGGGGACGGCACTTCCTTCCCTTGCACTGAAAACAGCCGTTATCTGTACTAGGTTCACTCTGGTCTGTACATTTGCTTTCACCACTTTTTTAAATAGTTTATAGCATTTGCACATTCTTGTGTGGAGTTAGCATTTTCACATATAGTGCATCAGACCCTAATGTCTAATCTCAGGTTCTTGGTCACTTTTGCAGTGTCAGGTATGGGTCCCATGCTATGGAGAGGGCCTAAAATGCAATTAAAGAGTGGTTGGTTACTCCCATAACCTTTGTGCCACTGTCGCACCAGGATATCCTGCAGGCAGGTTGCTGCTGTAGATCCTAGGGTTTGTAGCTGGGTTATATTGATTATCACCTTTCTCCTCCGATACTGAGGATCTTCTAGCACCATGAACACCACTAGTTAGTAGGGTTGAGCATCATCTCAACGTATCGTGTTTGATGACATAACTAAGTACTGTCGTTCGTTTTATTACTCTTGACCATCCTGACTGTGGTAAGATGGAATCTCGAGGTAGTTCTAATTTGCATTTCCCTGAAGAGCCTCTCGCTCTTGACTTGCTTTTGTTCTTTCTACACCCTGGACTTCTCATCCTGTCAAAGTATTGCTTTCTCACCTTCCTTTCCCCACCCTGAGTCCAAACATTTTTATTCTCCCTGACTACTTTTTTCCCCCGTCTCCAATCCCATTGGACACAGGTTAGGAGAAGCTGAAACCTTCAGCCATGGCCCTTATGCAGCCACAGCACTTCACTTTGGTGACAGCCAAACATGTCTCCTGACATTACTAAGTGCTCTCCATATTCCTCTGAGAAATCAGGCACCTCAGTCTAACCGTATGCAATAGAGATCCTCATTCTTACTCTCCTTCAAGATCTTTTACAGAAGAAAATCTGAATGAAATAAAATAAAGCAACTGAGGATAGCCATCTTCACTTAACTGTCTCTCCCACTCAGTCAATTTTTACTAAAGTTTTCTACTATGTAAGAGGGTGTATGGGACCATAATAACCTTGCTTTTCTTCTCTTTTTTAAAATAACTGTTCCCCCCGCTTGTTTGAGAGTCAGAGAACTTATGGAGCCTTAGACTGACCTCAAATTCTCTATGCAGCCAAGAATGAACTTGAATTTCTGATCTTCCCGCCTCTGCCTCCCAAGTGATGGGTTACAGACATGAACAACCATGGAGACTTTTATGAGGTTCTAGAGCTCAGAGCTTCCTGCATGCCAGGCAGGTACTCCACCCCTGAATTACATCTGCAAACACCACAGTGTTTAATTATCTGCTACTAAACATTCTTAAAAGTTGTCCTCTGAAACTAGAGAATTATCTTTAACAACATAAGTTTGGACAAACAGTAGCTTGATTCTTAATTAAGTTCATAATTGGATGGCTGTACAACCTTGGAAAAGCCATTTAAGTTCCCCAGTACTTCTTGTAATTTGTAGAGTAGGAATAATGACAAAGAAATACATTCAAAACTTCCTGCTCATACTGAACAATTAAAATCCATTATAAGTAGCAATAGTGTCTTCAAATTTTGTTCTTATTCCAACATCCTTTTCCTCCACAGATGTATTCTAAATACATTTAAATTATGTTCTTTAATAAATATAATTAATCCAGTAGTTATTGCCATGATACTTATTAATAAATTATTACCACAAAAACCAGTAACTCAAAATAACAGTGTCTTAGCTATTTTTCTATTGCTGTGACCAAACACCATAACCAAGGCAACTTGTAAAAGAAAGCACTTAATTTGGGGCTCACAGTTCCAGAAGATTGGACTCCATGACTGTCGTGGTAGGGAAGCATGGCAGCAGGTAGGTGGGCATGATTCTGGAGAAGTAGCTGAGAGCTTACATCCTTACTGAGAAACAGGAGGCAGAGAGAGAGTTAACTGGACATGTCACAGGCCTTTGAAACCTCAAAACCCCTCCCAGTGACACACCTCCTCCAACAAGGCCACAACTCCTAATCCTTTCTAAACAGTTCCATCAAGTGGGAACCAAGTATTCAAATATATGGATCTATGGGAACCATTTTCATTCAAGTCACCATAAGCAGCAACTTACACCCACATATCTGTGGAGGCTACTAGGGAGGCTCTGCTGTGTACTGTATTGCTTCATGTCTCCATCCCCTTTGGACAGTGGGTTAGCTGGGGTGATGGCACAGAAGACATTCAGAAACACATGAGCATCCCAACGGGCTAGGTTTCAAATGGAAAAATCTTTATTTCTGTCTACATTCACTTGGCCAGAACAAGTAAAACAGCAAAGCTCAAAAATCAAAGGGTGGGGTGGGGAATGGAGAGATAGTTCAGTGGTTCAGAGTGCTGGGGTCAGAAGTTAAGAGATCTGTGCTCTTCCAGAAAACCTGCATTTGATTCCTAGCACCTACATAGTGGCTCACAATTATTTGTAACTCCAGTCTCAGGGGATCCAATGTCCTATTCTGGCTTCCTCAGGCCCTGCAAGTGTGTGGTGCACAAACATACATGCACACAATTTCCCATATATAATAAAATAAAATTAAAGGGCAGGCATATGCCTTTTACTCACAATGAAGTCGAGACAGTTAAGAGCCTAAAGAGCTGGGAGTAAAAATCAGTCTGTCCCAGCATCCCATTGTAAGGTTACAGTCTCAAATGGATGAGAAGCCTCACTCCAGCTGTTCATTTAGCTACAGTCAAGGAGCTCTCTGTGTGAGAAAAGGATTGATTTAGAAATTTTATATGTAGGAATGGAAATAAGGTGATAGGTAAATATTTGTGGCTATAGAACCTCAAGGACAAGATTATTGTCTAGATATGGCTTATAACATTACTTAAAAAGGAAGAGAGAATAAAATAACAAATACCAGAGATGATTAAACAAGGTAGGGATGTTTTTCTAGTGGAAGTCTTTGCCCCTCGCTTTTTGTTTTCTACCTTCATCTGTACTGGATCAGAATATAAAACATTTCCTTTTTAGCTTTAAAGCCATTCAAAGTATTATTATTATTATTATTATTATTAATCTGTAATTAATACATCAGAATTGTACTTTTGCAGTAAAGTATTTTCTAACTGTAAAGTGTTTTAGGTTTCAGTACATTCAAAATAAAAAAAAATCCACCTGGTGGGTATCTAACATCTGCTTCTGTAATGAATAAGTTTTTAAGTACTAGCTGTTTCCTTTGTGTGTGTGTTTAATAGAGGACTCCTTCGCTTTCAGATCAATCAACAATTACGGCAGGCAAAATGGATATGTGATTTCATTTATATTCTGTTAATGCTGATGGCTGTGATTATGGGTGGCCCATCCCTGGGTTTATTTTTAAAGTCATGGTAATATTTACCCTGGCTATTTGACTTGCTCACAGTGAGCTTCCGGGTGGCGGCTTAGCATTCAAGCACCTTCCTGCTTTATTGATAGCTCACAGGTAGCTCGTTTCAGAAAGATTTATTATCAGCTTATCAGTTTCATATTTTAATATTCGTGCCATTCTGTGTGTGTGCTGGCTATTCATCGTCATAAACCAGTAGTGGGCTCTCTGCAGTAGCAGATGGACAAGAGGCAGAGGGAAGCAGCCTGCCCCCAAAGGCAGGATTTCTGCTGTTGGCTCCAGAATGGGTTCTGTTCCTTTTTTCCAGAGAAGATAGATCTGTGGACACTCAACATCTGGAGCGGACCCTAGAGACCCACCCTCTTGAGGTGCGGAGCCGTCTTTTATTTGGAGGGAAAGCCAAAGGTAATGGGATCCATCAATTGCTTGATGCTTACTCAGAAACTAAAATTTAGAATTATCTAGTGCAATGATAAACAACGTTTCTATAATTTAGTTGCGTAGCGGCTGCTTTAGTAAAAGAAATATGCTTTAAAATTATTTTCGACAATATGCTTCACACACGACTTTTCATCTACAGAAAGCTAGGAAACCTGAGGATTGAAACCCATGGTTGTGCAGCTCCTGGAAATCAATACGCTCCATGTTACAGGCGTTGCTAGCTTGACTTGATTAGGATAATGTCACAGATTATTTTAGAAGTTTTGAAATTAAAGTGTATCTTATTGTCACCCTATACTAAAGTATGATACTAAATTATTAAAGTATGAATTGAGGTATTTATAATATTAGTATTATTTTGTGAGAAAATGTTGGCATATTCCAAATTACTTCCAGCATGCATGCATTCATATGTAAGTGTGTGTGTGTGTGTGTGTGTGTGTGTGTGTGTGTGTGTGTGTGTATACATGCTCTTTATTAGGTCAACTAACTTGAGAATCTTTTCCCCACTAAAGTATCAGGTAAACTCCATTCATGTACCTCACGCCTGCTAGAGTAGCAGAAACCTGTTCACCACAACCTACGGGGGATCATTTTAATTTTTTTTTTTTTGCCTCTGTTGATGTGTTAAAAAAAAAAAAAAACTAGTGGGTTTTGCCACCCATCCTGCTCTGCATTAGGGGAACGATTGGCTTCTGGTCACATTCCTTCTCAAGCATGATTTCAGCATTGGGAAAGGCTCTGTCCCCAGCCCCATGCCTCTTTCCTCCTTTAAAAATAAGAATTTGTCAAAAATACTTTCAATATTTGAATAAAGGATACAGGATGAGACACAGAGCTTTAAAATATTTTAAAATAGAATCATTATTAAATTTATATCTAATTTCATTTCCAAATATGCATGGTAGAAAACAAGACCTGAGTTTAAATCAGGAACTTAGCAAAAGTGTGATTTAAATATAAAGGTAAAGGGATAAACATTTCACAAAAAGAAGTGTAGATGCAAGAGAAACAAATGACTTAAGCTTGTTAATAATTATTCACCAAGCCATAGATAATACATTTAATATTATTAGATACGTTTCACTGGGTATGATAGTAAGGCAGTCATAGAAGGAATCATGGAATAGACAAAGAAGAAAGAGTAACCGATTGCCTAGGGAAATCGATTGCTAAATTTGGTGTGATTGCTTCTGTTTTTGTTATGTATTTATTTGTTCAGTTTCAATTTCACCAGCCCTGGGAAAACAGTATGGAATACTCAATAAGTATTTTCATGCTTATGTAATTGCATATCAAATACATTTTTATATGTTACATATGTTAAATATGAATAATCTATATTTATTATATTATTAAATATTAAACATTAAATATAAATATAAAATACTATAAATGAACTTGGCATATGGGGTTTTAAAATACCCTAATACCTAACACTGAGAAAAATCATGTTGCAAGGCTTTTGGTTTACCTTAAAAGGTATTAGTCCATCTTCCTATGCTTTTAGATAAAAGAACCAGCCCATTATGTTTAACACTTTATTGAATATACATCATATATCTAATGATATGTACCTGAAATGAAGTCAGACTGTTTCAGTTATTTTCACTGTTATAAAAACTATTACACTGAACATTTACTGAGTCTACAATCTGAACATTTTAAACTTTAACAGAATGCTAATTAAAACTGGGTGTTTGGGTGCATTCCTGCAGCCCAAGTTCTTAGGAGGTCAAAGCAGGAGAATGGCAAACTCAAGACCAGACTAGATATAGTGAAACCTGTCACAAACAGCATCTCATATGCCAACGTGGTAAAATTTAATTGTGGGTTCTTGAATCCAGTGATGTGTGAATGGCCACCTCTTTGTGGCACCCCACTTTTATTTTCTTTACCCCTCTTCCTCTCTGGGAGGTATCAAGGTAGTTCAAAAAATGAGTGCCAGGTAAATATTAAGATTTCCTTGAAATAATTGACTTACTCACCCTTTCATTCATCGAGAAAAAGTATCATGTCACCCAGGTTGGTTTCAAACTCCCTACGTAGGCTAACCTCCAACCTTTGGCCTTTACTTCCTGAGCCCTTCAATCACAAGCATCCCTAGACTAACAGAAGTAGCTAAATTTTAAATTTTTCGGTGCTCAGAATTGAAATTAGAAGTTGTCAAATGCTAGGCAAGTGCCCTAACACTGAAATACAGCAATAGCTTCAAAGTTATTATTTTCATTTAAAAATCCTTATGCTATGCAAACATAATTCTTTTTAAATTAAAAAAAGGTGTAGTCTGTGTATGCACATGGCATGGTGCTAGTGTGGAGGTCAGAGGTCAGAGGTCAGTTCTGTGGAATCTGTTCTCTCCTCCCACCTTCGAGTGGGTCTAGAGGTTGAACTCAGGTCAGCGTGGTAAGAGCTTTACTCACTGAGCCTTCTCTTCAGTCTTGTGATTATTATTATTATTATTATTATTGTTGTTGTTGTCAAGACTGGGTCTTACTATGTAGCCTTGGCTGGCCTGGAGCTTGAGATACAGACCAGGCTGGCCTTGAACTCATAGAGATTCACCTGCCTCTGCTTCCCGATTAAAGGCATGCAACCACCACACACAGTAATTCTTGTTTATTTAAAATCAAACCTGTTTGAGAAAATATTACTCTTAGCTGTTTCTTCATGACTTCAGATGTAAATGCTTTTGTAAAATTTGTTTTCTGTAGAAATTTTTTTTTATATTGAGTTTTCCTACACTCTTTTAGGAGGTGATTGTTTTTTTTCCCTCATCCATAGAGACACTATTATGGCTGAATAGGGGTCTGCTGAATTGTCATTTCATTTTCTGAGAGTTTAAAATGATTCCCTGCCCGTTGGCTTCCCAAACGATAGAAGAGTAGATGTGTTAGCCACAGCTTGATATTCTCATTCTCGTTTCCCCCATCCTCCATTTTTCCTCCCTGCCTGCTTTCTCCTGTGCCCTCCCTCCCAGGACCTTACAGATGCTAGGCACGGATGGCTCTGTCACTCAAGGGAGGCCTAAGCTCTAGTGCTAGGAAAGGAGGACACAGGAGGCTGGGTGGTTGAAAGGAGTGCATGTAGGAGGGAGACAAAGACATTTCATTTCCAGGCACACAGGCTGCCAGGTAGGCTGGGGAAGGTGCAGACAAAGGCTAAGCCCTCTGACCTCAAGATTTGTGGGGTATGCAGCAGAGAAGACTGCTCAGACATGGGTTTAAGCCAAGAGAAAGTCTTTATTAGTGGGCCAGCAGCTACATTGGATGTTCGGGATCCCAGTGTAGTCTGGAGCCTTTCTTTGAGCCTTTTTTAAAGGACAAAAACCATGTTCAGGGTTAACACACTTCAGTTAACAGGAACAGTTAGCCAGAAGCAGAACTATAGAAGCCAAGAAGCAAGGTCAGTACATTTAGAGACTTTCCCAGACTTTGATGGATTAGGTCTTTGTTTTCATTTTGGCAGGTGGTACTGCCTACATGCTGAGTTTTGCAGCCTGAATGGTACTTTCATCATGGAGTCTGGAGGCCTGTTAAGGTCTGGGGACCTGTTACAAGGCCATGTTCAGATAAAGCCTGCACATTTGTGGCATTCTATAAGAGATAGTTCCATAGCAGATATACGACCGTTTTCTTTTGGGTTCCCTAGATATCTGGTGTCAGTCATTTTGTGCTGACTCATAGCCACCCCACATCACACCCAGCAGCTTGTTCTTCATGGCTTGCTCAGTTGGCTTTCTTATAGATCCCAGGACCACCAGCCCAGGGACGGCCCCACCCACGATGGGCTGAGCCCTTCCCCATCAACCACTGATTAAGAAAATGCTTTACTGGCTTGCCTACAGCCAGATCTTCTGGAGGCATTTTCTTGACTGAGGTTCCCTCCTCTCAGATGAGGGAACTTTAGCTTGTATAACATTGACATAAAACTGTCCAGCACATGTCTTTAAGGAAGAAAGCAAGAGAGACACAGAGAAGGAGAGTTCAGGAGAGTCCAGCTGTTGTGTTTCTCCGGGTTCGCATCACAGCTGGCAGCAGTCTCCTGCAAGGTGGGGGTCTTACAACATCTCAAAGTTCCACAGTTAAGGAGCAGGTATCTGTCAACAAATATTTTGCATGATTTGGGAATATTTGATATTTGAATATAATATATTTGAATATAATATAATATATATTTATATAATATAAGGTAATATAATATAATGTAATATAATATAATATATATCTGAATGTAATATATTAGGTCTGTATGACTTTCTCGTCTGTCCTTTTCTGTCTCCTTTGAACACCGCAGATTTGTTGTCCTCAACAAGCTCATCAGACTCAATTGACTGTCAGTAGTTCTCAGTTCGAATGGACACACCACCACGGCATTGATCTTTGACCTCCCACCCCCCCTCCACCTCACCCATGACTCTGACTCAATGATTGTCTCTTTCTGGGGAAGCTTGGGGCCCCTTTCCTTTCACTTTATGATAGATTCTTCTTCTTATTTAATTTCCTGTTTTTCATGGATGTGTGAGACATGTTTGAGACACGCTTGTAGAGGCCCAAGATTGATGTTCGAAATCATCCTCAATAGCTCTTCCATCTTGTTCAATGAGGCAGAATCTCTCAATCAAACACAGAGCCCACAGGATGATATGTCTAGTCCTGGTAGGCCGCTTATTTTGGGGGTCCCCTGTCTAAACCTTTCTCACCTGTATTAATGTGCATTCCAGGGATCTGAACTTCAGGCTGTGCTTTAAGGACAGAGCTATCTCCCAGGTGCAGTTTATAATGAATTTTTCCACCTGATAACAAAAAAAGCAACATTCTCCTCTACTCCATATCATTTATTAAACATACACAAACCTTCTACAGAGTTCCTTCATAATCTTCACCTTTTCCCAAGGATAGTGAACAGGGAACCAGTTCATTCTTTCTTAGCTTAGATGCTAACGCTCATGTCAGGACTCTAGAATAAACCAAAAGCAAGTTCAATTTGAAAAATATACAGCTTTGGAGAAAGCTTTCCTTTTAGCCTTTGATGTGTCAAGGACAAGCAGGGTTGTTTTTCCCAAAATGATGACACCTGGATTTTGAAAGTTTTATTTATACTCTGATTAGTGAAAAAAAAAAAAAAAACAAACCCACAAATCTATGACTGCTTCCTTAGTTTTCACCCAGAAAACTGTAAAACTTCCCTAAATGTCACAGAACCGCTGCCTTCACCAGTGATGAAAAAAGTCACCCAGTTTGTATTAATCACAGAAGTCCGTTTGTAACCCTCTCTCCGAGGACAGGACAGAAGTGATAGCCCAGCCACATGAAAATAGGACTCAGAATTGGAAGAATGAGAGGCTCAATGACTCTATCAGAGGGCTGCCGATCAGTAGGATGCAGCACGCACATGCATGCAGATGAGACCAATTCCTGGGAAGCATTTCACTGAAATTTATGGTCTTAATACAAGACAGGGGTAGGCATGGGACATCACGTTACAATTTCCCTCAACCTCTAATCCCTGAGTGGATCCCATGTCTGCTTGGGTCATAGGATTTGCACTGAGTCCATATTTTGTGTTATTACTATTTTATATTACATTAATATTCTGGGAAAATACACGTTAAAATATGTGTTCTTCCATAATAATAATATTGTTTTCTTGTTTGTGAATCACTCTTGTAAGAACACCAGAAAAAAAAAGCATGGAAACCATTTGGGAAATTGTCATTAGCATAGTCTGGCAGATAATGGCTTGGACTAAAATGGCTACCAGTAAGTGGTCTGGGTCTAGACATATTTTCCATGGAGAGCCAAGATAAATTTTTTGTCAGGTAGGTATGTTTAGCATGAGAAAAAAGAATTACATCAAGATTTTAGAATCCAGGAATGTTATTATTATTATTATTATTATTATTATTATTATTAATTGTGTGTGTGATGGCAAGTATGTACAATTAAGAAGATATGTTTGGGAATCTTTCTCTCCTTTTACCACATGGAATCAAACTCCAACCACCAGGCTGGCATGGCAAGCACTTTCACCCATTTATCCTAGATCAAGTACTCTCAAAGTGGACCTCATGTTTCCAAGACGTACAGGGCAGAGAATGAGTAAGATTCAGGCACATGATGTAAAAGAGATGGAGAGCTTGATCTAGACATGTCAAGAGATGATATCTTCCAGTAGGCAGGAAATCCTAAGCCAGAGTAGGGGAGGGAAGACTGGGGTGGACGAATGTATTGAGACTTCTTGACTTGTAGATTATTTTAAAATCACAAGATCATGAGAAACTGGGAAGAAGTTGTTGAAGGGAACAGGGGTGTAGCTAGAGTTTTCCTGCCTGGCCCATGGTCAGGATAAATCTCTTTCACCTGCTAGTCCCACAGTCGCTCAGACCCAACCAAGTAAACACAGAGACTTATATTGCTTACAAACTGTATGGCCGTGGCAGGCTTCTTGCTAACTGTCCTTATATCTTAAATTAATCCATTTCTATAAATCTATACCTTGCCACATGGCTCGTGGCTTACCGGCATCTTTACATGCTGCTTGTCCTGGCGGCGGCTGGCTGGCAGTGACTCTTTCTGCCTTCCTGTTCTTTTAATTCTCTCTGTTAGTCCCGCCTATACTTCCTGCCTAGCCACTGGCCAATCAGTGTTTTATTAGCAACACATTTGCCATACAGAACATCTCACAGCACAGGGGTATGTGAGAGGAGGCGGACAAGCAACTGTGACAGAAAGGAACAGCTTATAAGGTTGCAAAACTTGTAAGGGATGGTGACCCAGGAACCACAGAAAGGATCTAGTTGAAGGAGTGACTAAGATACCAGGTAAAATGTGGTCCAAAGACCTACCACTGAGTTCGGCAATCTAGTAGTAAGTTGGCTAAGAACGACTTTGATAGAGTCTTGATGGAAAATGTCTCATCAGCGCATACTCAAAAGCTATTTTAAATCTGTCCTCAGCCAACTTAAATCTGACCCATAGAGTATAAGCCTTCCAACTCTGTTTTTCTTCAGACAAAGACTGTTTCCAAATCATCATTTGATTTTCTCTGGCTTTTAAACATGGAGGTTTTATGTGCTGATTTTATTTCATTCCAAGTTTTACATTTTAGCACAACGCCCAGCTCCAACTAGGTATTAAACATACTTTGGATTGAAGTACTAAACTAACCTTCGAAATAAAACTTCAAAAGCAGATATTCTTCACCAAGCACATGGAAATATGGTATAAAAGGAATGAGTTGGTTGCTGATCACTTAATTGTTTCTCTTCTTCTTTTTACTCCTCCCAGGTATATATGCCCATTAAAAAATGAAAAGAGATGGAACTCTAACCCAACTATGGATTCTGGAGAAAGATTGCTCAGCAGCCTAAGGGAAAAACCAGACTATGTGTAGTTATTTACAGTGATGCATCTTTGCCACGATATTAATATTTCCCAAATGAACAGCAACTGGTCAAGGGGTGTCCGTGCTTCCCTGTATAGCTTGATGTCACTTATAATTCTGGCCACTCTGGTTGGCAATGTGATAGTAATAATTTCTATATCCCATTTCAAGCAACTTCATACACCCACAAATTGGCTCCTTCATTCCATGGCCACTGTGGACTTCCTGCTGGGCTGCCTGGTGATGCCTTACAGCATGGTGAGAACAGTTGAGCACTGTTGGTATTTTGGAGAAATTTTCTGTAAAGTTCACACCAGCACCGATATTATGCTGAGCTCAGCATCCATTTTCCACCTATCCTTCATTTCCATCGACCGCTACTATGCTGTGTGCGACCCGTTGAGATACAAAGCCAAGATCAATACCTTGACTGTTTTTGTGATGATCCTCATTGGTTGGAGTGTTCCTGCTGTTTTTGCCTTTGCAATGATCTTCCTGGAGCTGAACTTCAAGGGAGTTGAAGAACTGTATCACAAACAGGTTGACTGCCTGGGCGGCTGTTCTGCATTCTTTAGCAAAGTACCTGGGGTGCTGGCCTTCATGACTTCTTTCTATATACCTGGATCTGTCATGTTATTTGTTTACTATAGAATATATTTCATAGCTAAAGGACAAGCAAGGTCAATTAATGGCACGAATCTTCAAATTGGATTGGAAGAGAAACACAGAACGCCACAAAACAAAGAAACAAAAGCCGCCAAGACCTTAGGGATTATGATGGGTGCTTTCCTCATATGCTGGTGCCCATTCTTTTTCTGCATGGTCCTGGACCCTTTCCTGGGCTATCCTATCCCACCCACTTTGAATGATGCACTGAATTGGCTTGGGTACCTGAATTCTGCCTTCAACCCAATGGTTTATGCCTTTTTCTATCCCTGGTTCAGAAGAGCATTGAAGATGATTATCCTTGGCAAAATTTTCCAGAAAGATTCATCGAGGTCTAAGTTATTTTTGTAGTGCAGTCTGTGAAACCATTATATTTTACTGTTTTGTGAAACAGTTGGTGGTTATATCTATGGAAATAGTGAACCAACCATGAGTTCACTTTTTTTTTTCTTCGAGACAGGGTTACTCTGTAGTTTTGGTGCCTGTCCTGGATCTTGCTCTATAGACCAGGCTGGTCTCGAACTCACAGAGATCTACCTGTCTCTCTGCCTCCTGAGTGCTGGGATTAAAGGCGTGTGCCACTGCTACCCAGCAACTTCATGGACTTTTAAAATCAGTTATTTGAGTTAAAATGTATATGATGAATTAAACTTTGATGTTTGTATATGATCTGATATTTGGCACAGAATAGATGTGGTCTCTGACATTTTTGTTATGCAGACTTAACTGTGGTGAATGCAGTATTAAAGACTTACATGTAAAAGAATTGCCCCTGCCCTTAGAAGACCTTCTGTGAATTGACAGCAGTAGTTTATTCATTCAGCAATTGAATCCCAAGACTGAATTTAGGGTACAAATTAGAAGGAATTTGCCATATACACATACACACAGATATACACACATAAATACATACATATATATGAAAGCAGGGAAAGGAATAGCAGTTTCCAATAAGATGACCTAATAGAAAGTCAGAAAATATTATAAATTAAGGCATTTCTCAAATAGATTTTATGGAATTAGCTTCAAGTTAACTATCACTAGAAATTTGGATTTACCTAAAAATAGTGACATTTCACAACCAAATTAAAGAAAGGTAGCCAATTAAAAAAATAACTAACATGTGCATTCCACTGTCTATTCATAAGGATGTATTAAATCCTTCTATCTCTAGACATAGTGGAGCACATCTGTAATCTCAGTCCTGGAGAGGCAGAGGCAGAAGGATTGCCTTATATTGAAGGCCAGCCTGGCACACAGCAAATTCCCAGGGTTACAGAGTAAGACCCTGTCTCAAAACAAACAAACCAGTTGCA
>CABHPP010136642.1:34149-49696 GCA_902168425.1 Peromyscus attwateri | reverse complement strand
TTAAGTAGGATTGCACTCTTTATAGATTTCAGATTAGTCTCAAATACACAATGTATCTGCTTCAGCCTTTTAAGTTCTGGGATTACAGGTCTGTACCATCATGCCTGTAGTAACTTTAACTTTTTTTAAAAAAGAGTCTTAAGAAATACAATAAGTACACATTAAAACTAACCTATCAAGAATACATTAAATAAATGCAACAGCCTTTATCTCAGTCATTTAAATATTAAGAACAGCATGTAAAATAGATGCACTATCACAGAGATAATAATGCATGCCTCCTGCCTCCCACCTCTGGCACGAGAATGCTTTATGAGTAGACAGTTATTTTTAGGCACTTGGTGTGCAGTTTGTTACTGGAACTTCTTTATTTTTTACTAACTTATTTGTTCAAATATTTTATTCATTTATTTCTTGTGTTATTTATTTTTATTATCTAGTATTTAGTATATTTTCTTTTTTGTGTCAAGAAACTTTCACAGCTAAATGTTTGTCAAATATTTTCTCATCTGTGCTATTTTCAAAGAGCATGATTTTGTAATGTCTAAGATCTCAAATTAGTAAGTTTTACATTAACTTTTTATGTAATATAAAATATAAAATACAAGAGAAATTTCCACATTTGTTCACTAATTCTCCCATCACTTTCAGGAAAGATAATGTTGTCAATACAAATGAAGTTTAAAATTCTTCCCTCAATTGTTATAGTCTGAATCCCTTTGGAATTACTATTATATCTTTTAAAATGTTTCTTTAAAACTTTTCATTTACATGACCTCATGAATTTTCAACTCTGTTTGTTTTGAGACAGGGTCTCTCTACATAGACCTGGATGTCATGGAAATCACTATGTAGATGAGGCTGACCTCAAACTAACAAGATCCACCTGCTTCTGCATCCTGAATGATGGATTAAAGGCATACACCAGCATGCCCATTCTGACCTTTCTATTGCTATAACACCATAGCATCTCTAGATATCCATGGGGAATAGGTTCCAAGAAATCATGGGATTCTAAAATTTGGTAATGTTTAGCTTCTTGGATAAATAGTTTTTCATTTATAGTTTATGCATATTATTCTATATATGTTATTTTATTTTAAAAATGAATTATGCATATTTATTTGTGACAGATGGGGATGCTGTTCCTCTAGAACTTGTACGGACTTCAGAGGACAACATGAAGGACTCAGTTCTATTCTTCTGCCATGTTGTCCCGGGGAATGAACTAAAGTCATCAGGCTTGTAGCAAGTGCTTTAACTGCTTGACCCATGCTGCCAGATCCTCCTCAGCAATTAAAATCAGCTCTAGATGATCTATAATACCTATTACTATGCAAGTACCATGTCTGTTATTGTAAAGCTATAATTCTAATAAAATATCAGAAGGCCAGAAAACAATCCATATTCCACTAGGTTCAGAATTAATATTGTTTAATTAATTTTAGTGTTCTAGATCAAACTGGGGATCTTTTGGCTGCAATCCTAGAGACTGGACACTTTGAGCTCCAAATGCAAATTCTATGTCTAAGTATTTTGGAAACCCAATTTGTTAAATCCAGTTGATTAAATAGAAAAATATCATTTTGATGACAAACCCTAGGTTTTACTTTGAAACCCTAATTGTGGTTTGTTTGTTTGTGAATTGGAATTGGGATATATATATATGATTACTAGGAATATTTCTTGAACATCAGGGTCTGTTACAGTTTCCATGAATAGGTGATTTCAATAAATGATAGATAGGTGTTCATGTTGGTCTGGAAGCTGATGGTATAATGGTAGATATGCAACTTATGATTCTAGAGAACCATACAAAGAAGCTGCTGGTTGGAAGAAAGTGGTGACAAATGTAGCTGATTACTGGGGAAGACACAAAGAGAAACTCTGGTTACTTAAGAATCTACCTCAAGAATTAAACCATATATCCCCAGTTTTTCTATAATTTATTCTTATATTAATCAAATCTAGACTCAGTAATGTAGCCAAATCTGATCAATGAGCTTTCAGAATAAGTTTTGAATGAGTCAGAAGCACATGTATAAGGTTCAGAAGAAATATGGTAGTTTGTAACTTACATTAGAGATTTTGGAAAAAAAATGCCCCACAGTGTTAATACAAGGCAATGTCCAATAAGAATTGAAGAGAGAAGTGATATAAGTGTAATTTTATTAACCATTTTTTATTTTCATGGAAGAAAGTGTCCTTTTTGAAGGATTGCTAGCATTATGGATAAAGAAAAATATCTGCTATTGGAGAGGGCCAAATGGAAGCTTTTTAAAAATTAATTATGGTTACATTTCACTTAACACAGCAATTCCCTATTCTCAAGAGTGGTGATGTTGAAAATAAACAGATTAAACTGATGAGTTGATGAACTCACTTTTTTTGAGTTTTATCTCCTTTTCTTTTTTATGATGCTTGAGGTTTTCTTTCTTAATAGGCCTATATAGCATGCACAATCCACTGTCATAAATTGTGTGTAATATACTTTCTTTCCAGAATTAGTTTAGTAGCTGTCCTAATATTTTATGTTTTATAATGCTTCTGTAAAAAGAGTTTAGGGAGACTTGAATAGTTTCTCCAGCCAAGCATGTTGATTACTTCTTTGCCTGAAATAAATGGTACCTGATTTTAGTTCCCTAAGAGAATTCAATTTTATTCCTTGAATATACACATAAACTCTGAAGAAGATGAATTTGATTTAAATAGAAATACATATTTTGGCATACTTCGCTGTGTAAGTGTTGACACATCTCATAAGCAAACAAAGTAGATAGTATGGTTCAGGATGAACAGGTATTTCACTGCAATTTCCTATCTCTTTATCACAGGAGATTAGGTTAACTTGTAGGAGAAAAGGATATGTATTATCTCAAAATTCTATATCTCTGGGTGTTAGATAATCTGAAAAGTTATGTGCCATTCAATATTGTATATTAACAGCATAGACTTTGAAATAACTTGGTAAAAACTAAAACAGTAGTTGAATATATTTGGAAAATGAGATTAATATTTCCCATTTAGTTACAAGTGGCATATATATGCATACTTTTAGATAAAAACTTTACAAAGACAGTCTGAATCATGTGCCTGATGGTTTCTGTTCTTATCCTAAATGTCCCAATACATGTCCAATGTCTAATATTTGCCCTGGCAGTGCTAATCCTGCTGTTGAAGTCCACCATTAAAGCCTGATGAAGATCATGTAGACATGATGGTGACATGGACTCATTTGTTGACCATTTATTTATTTTCACTACCAATTTGCAGACTATTCTAGCTAATAATGAAAAAAATACTCAAAAACAAATTTTCTGCTATCCCAAAACTTATTCCAGATGGTAATAGACAACAGTTCACAAATAAAAACATTCAAAGAGAAATAACTATGAAAATGAAGTGAAATTAAGGGGATCTGGTGATATAAGAACAAGTACTCAGAAAATCACTGAGTCCCTAGCATTTAGGCAGTTACCAAAATAGTAGAAAATATAAGCCATGAGATTTAAAGTACTGAACACCTGTGTAGAGGGAAGATCTAATCAAACTGAATCCAGGAACTATTGGGGTTTCTAAGAATCAGCATGAAGCCTAACTTGTCTGGAGACTAAAGTATGGGGCTGTGGAAAGAAAGGACACACAGCTGAAGTAGAAGACAGATAAGCACACGACTCTAAAGACCTTACATCCAACAACATGAATATGGCCTATGTATAATGAGGACAGAAGGAAGGCAGGAATCAGTAACACCTTTTAGGAGATTAGTCAGTAGGCTAATATGGTGGTAATCTATACTATATATTATGACTGTTAGCAGTTAGGAATGGGAAAAGAGTTACAGGTACAAGTAGTTCTATTGCAGGAAACTGTTGTTGAGATTGGATGAACAACAGATAAAAGAAAAGACTCAAGAGTTCTTAGCTGATTCAATAAATAGTATAGCAACTGTGACTGAAAGACGACTGAGTGGGATAAATGATATGTGCAATCTACAAATTCTTCTGGACATCGTACTGGTGATACTAAGAGGCTCATGATTGTAGATCCTGACATTAGCGGCAATGTCAGTACTTAGAAGTCACCCACAGAATCCTGCCTTCACAATTGATATCATAAGCCACTGAATGTCATGATCTCTTCAGAGAAAAGGTGAATATGAGATGGATATATAAAGTGGTGCATGTCAATACTTCATTTTGAAATGTGGAGGCTAAAAAGTACATTCAAAGACAGATTTAGTGAGTTGATGAGTGCAAGGGGCGGGCCAAGGACACACAATACAGTACCACTGCTGGGCAGTCATTCCCTGGATCATAACAGAAAGTGGGCTGAGCAAGCCATGGAGAGCTGCCAGGAAGTAGCATTCTCTAGAGCCTCTGTTTTAGTTCCTGACTTCAGGTTCCTGCCTTGAGTTTCTTTGCCAAATTCCCTTCAGGTTGTAAGCCAAATGAACTCTTTCTTCCTCAAGTTGCTTTTGGTCATGGTGTTTTATCATAGTGGTAGGAAACAAACTAAGATACTCACCAAACAGACACAATTAGGTTGATGTGGCAAATTTTTCATTTACTAAGCAAATTGTATTCTGCATCTGATAATGAGGAGGACAGGGGACGTGTTGCTTACAGGAAAGAACAATGTGCCACCATCTGGGTTAGCACAAATGATGAGTGAGGATACCGTTCTATTGGTTCACATCAACACAGTCATTGTTTTCAAGGAATGTATCTCATGATTGTGTTCTGTTCTTTCTCAAAGCTTAGGTCTGAATTTTGAGTCAATGTAGATTTAATAAATCTGATAATAAAAGGAAATAGAGAAGTAAGCACGATGACAAATAGGAAATATAAATTATAATGATGTACATTGAGTCAATTGCTCATGTTTATGATTTTCAAGCCATATACTGTAGAAAAATCCCGATTTAGAATCTGTGCACTCTTAAGAAGATTACTCATTTAATACACCTTCTTGTTTAAATTATGTATGTAATAATAAAGTTGGACCCAATGAGTAGCAGAACACATCAGATAACATTACTGTGGTTTTCACTGGCATTATCACTTAGAAATTAGTAAGAATTTCTAGAAACCAATGATTTAGTTTTAGCACCATTCAAGGAAATGGCCATTAAATAAAAACTAAATTGATGTGACACATTATAATTTCAGGTTGGATTTCAAATTTGACTGAGGTGTTAGTGATTTTCTACCTCATGCTCACATTTATGCCCTATTCTGTCTGTGGAGATGGAAATAGTTCATTGGATGTTGATTCACCTGCTGATGGATCAAGAAGCATTGTAAGCAGATCAAAAAGGCCATGGAAACCTGTGAGTCTTCCCTTAATCCCTTACTTCTACTAGCTAATCTTTACCCCAAAGCCTCCACTGCCTTCTAAACAGTGCCAAAAGCTCTGGGTTAAGCAGTAATAAAACACATTTGTGGAGGACATATCAGATTTAAAACATTTTAACAGATTAATAAAAATTTCTAGCTAGAAATGTGAATTTAATAGAAATAATATCACCATTGATCCTAGCATATATGTCATGAATGTTTGCCTAAAAAGAAAAAGAAAATTGTGAATTATGTGTGTGTGTGTGTCTGTGTGTGTGTGTGTGTGTATACACATTTAGTATATACTAAATTAATAAAATGTTCATAGTGAGATGTCACACATAATAATCAGGCTAATAATTGAAATCAGTAAGCCTGTGGTGAAGATGTGGTTGGGAAGGCACAGTATATAATCTCTGTTGACAGATGCAAATAGACTTCCACCAAGAGAACTTATGAAAATTAGCTGAAAATAGGAACACTTGAAGAATTAATCTTCTAAATTCTTCCTGTAAAAATTTATAAAACACCTAGAGAAAGGAAGCAATTAGACTATAAACATTTGTAATTTTAATTTATATACAAATATTATATTATATACATATAAATATCCTTAAAATTTTCTAAGTCAATAGCTATAAAATTTATTTTAATATTTTAGTATTAAGCATTAAAATTAATAATATTTTGTATTACTGTTTTCATAAAACATATACTACATATTGTGGGTAATAATAAATCCAGGATTGAGTAGACAGAAACTTGAAAGTTGAGTTTTTGTTCTGAAAAGCACTAAAACAAATATTGGCAGGCAGCTTAAGGTATTATTCTAAAACCATGAAGAAATCTCTTTGGCTTTTTTTTTCTTACTTAACTTTTAAATTATTAGATATCTGATTACTAATTATGAAATAATGTTGACAACTGTAGTGTATTAATGACACTAACAATAATGATATTGGTCAAACTTTCTTAATATAACCCACATGTCAGGAAATTAAACTCTTACCGCATTTAACCTTCATCCCTGTACAATAAGGTGCACGTTGTTGTTACCCATACACTACAAATAAAGCTATGAGACAATAGAGAATCTTATGATGCCACATTCATGCACATTTATCATAAGGGCATTTGAATGAAAAACAGTTATTTCTATTTATAGTTAGAATTCTCTATAGCAATATTATATGAGTTAACTTTAATTCATAGATTTAAATTTATTTTAGCTAAAATTTGATTATTATATATATATATATAATATAATAATCTATATATATATATATATATCAGGTCTTTGTCTCCTTTTCTTTTATGAATGTTCTTATTGTTTTATTTTACTCCAGTAAATATGAGAAATGTTCTTAAAATAGATATTTGTCAAGTTGAAGAAAATGTGCTGTATATAGTTAGGATGGATGTACTGATAGTAAGATTTTGTGTGGTTAGATTTTATTTCAAAGCTATTTTTTCTTTAATATTATAAAGTGTTATTATAACTTTGAAGCACCTAATCATAGCAGTATTTCTTTAGATATAAATTTAGTATGGTACTCAAAGGAAGTATAGATCACAATTATTTCTGTGATCCTTTTTATCCTAATACTCATTTTCTTACTCTTTAAGTTCCTTGAAGCATATACTAGCAAAATAGTAAATATAATTGCTTTTTAGGAAAGAAAATAATAGAATGTTATTTCCTCTTAAAAAGAAAAAAAATTATTAGAATATCTTACATCGTATTGTGGTTGACAGAAGCATGCTGTTATGATTAGAATATGATCTACAGTAACACTGAAACCATTTAGCCTCACTATTGTTTCCATATATTATCTGAGCAGATCAAATTATTAAAAAGAAACAATGGAATTACATTTTTATTCTCATTTAATTTGATTATTTAGTGAGAATATTTAAGAGTCTCCTTTCCTTAATTTCTCAGTATTTATCTAAATGCATTAATGTTTCCTGATGGTATTTGTTAAGGTTGAGATGGTAATTTACTCATTTAAAAGTTATCCTAAGTCTATCTGAAATCACATAAAGACTAATGGCAAAAGAATAAATACACCAAGTGCAATCTCGATTTTCATAAAATTACATTCTGTGAAGCAAAGAAAACAATGAGTAATTAATGAAATGTTATACATTGAATGTGTTACACAAAAATGAGTCATATTGGACAGATGGTGAATAATAGGGAAAGATATTTCCATTAGGAACAGACAGCCAGGGAAAACTTCTGTTCTAAGGGATCCAGCTCTGGGAACAAGGTCTGAAAACTTAGAACAACCCCTTTTTATATCACACACCTTTGCATGTTTCAATTTCAGGAAGGGAAAATTCTGTTTCTCTGGAGAGGAGATTGTTTCTCTCCAAGATGTGTAAACTTATATTTCTTTGCTTATTTTTGTTTGTTTGTTTGTTTGGTGTGTGTGTGTGTGTGTGTGTGTGTGTGTGTGTGTGTGTGTGTATGTGTATGTGCATGTGTATGTAAACTCTTATATGTCACATGTCTGGAGAGTCTATTCATGTGTTGTAATATGTGGAAAGGATCCAAGTGATGTTCTCTGTAGTTTTGTTCAGTGTGGAGTCTCTGACATTGTACTAGTTACATTGTGGTTTGTGATGTTCAAGTAGAGTGTTCTAATGAGAAAGGGGAAAGGAGAACAATTTCAATTCCTGTAATCAGAAATTGACAGGATGTTATTTATGTCATCAATGCACAAGGAAAGAAGAAAGAGAATCTGACTAACACTGAGGGGCTTTCCCAGGAATGTGTCTGATGTACAGAGCCCAAGGCATAAAGTTGAGTAAATGCTGACATTCTTTCTTCTATTTTAAAACAGCCTGCTAATGTATAGTGTGTGTGTGTGTGTGTGTGTGTGTGTGTGTGTGTGTGTGTGTGTGTGTGTGTATGTGCTTTGAATTAGTTGCAAAAATAGCTTTAGATTTCATCAAAGTTTTGCTTGTGCATGTATGTGTGTTTCTATAGGTGAGCACATGCATAGTGATGCTAGAGGACAATCTTGGATGTCATTTTTCAGACTCTTTCATGGTTTATTTGAGAAGGAGTCTCTCCCTGATCTGTAACTCTCAAAGCAGGTTGTAATGCCACCGAGTGAGGGTAAAGCTCATGATTCAAATGAAAGTCAATTAAACAAGCTTTATTTTACCGAGCATAGGAATAACTTTCCAAGGTGGGATTTGAGAGAACAGTGTGGATGGACTTTTCTGGCAGCCCAATATAGGAGAAAAAGGTGCTGGTGCCGACTGGGGATTTCCAGAGGAATTTGGTAGTGTATGGGCTCGCAAGTGAATGACAGAAGCAGACAGCAGATGAGACGGTTTGACACATCATCTCAGCAGAATGTCTCAAGATCTCTTGGCAGAATATCTTATCAGGGCAGAGTTTAGGACATGGTCAAATGTCATAGGATGTGGGGCATGTCAAATTCCAGGAATAGGTTAAAGCCCAGTCATCCTGAGTTTTGCAGTAAAGAGAAACAAACTTATTTTGACCTTGTAACAACATAGCTTCTAATCTTAAAATGGAGTCAGGCTGGTCCATCACCAGAAAGTCTAGCTAGCCAGCAAGTTCCAGGGATCTACCTGTGTCTATATCTCTTGGACTACAAGTATGTGAAATCACACCTGCTATTTTTAAAATATGTTTTATAATGAGTCAATTTCAAATCTTTGTGTTTGCAAGACATACAAGACAATCTCTTTACTGATGAGAGAAACCCTCATCCCCCATTATTATCTTATAAGTAGAAAAGTCTACATATTCAATTTTGCACTCAAATTTTCAGTTTTAAATGGGATGCTTATATCCACCCCATCCCCAAGTCTCAAGGAAGATCCTGAAGTAAAGGTCAGAAAGAGTATAAGAGGAGGACAGGGAAAAGAACTGCACTGTGCTGTCTTTGGACATGGCGTGGCTAAAGCACATGTGAATGTTCAGCAGCTGTGGTTGCATCCACAAGACCTGCACAAGACCAAGCCACTTAAAATGTCCAATATGGAGGGGTAAGTCTCCCTATGTGAGTAGCTATTGACAATTGATGACTGTTTGGAGACAGAACGTCACTTTTTATGGGGTTATGGTTACTTATAAATTCTTTTTACTCCAGGGGATGACCCCACACACTTGGACATATGAAAGCACTAATTGGACACAGTGGGTTAAATGAATGCACTAATGAAAAGGGAAATCATGAAGTTGGGAGGGAGATGTGACTAGGTCTCAGAGAGAAGTTAGAATGGAAGACTAAGGGCTGGATATCTTCTAGATATACTGTATACATGTATGAAACTTTCAAATATTTTTAAAGTGGCATATGAAGATAAGAGAGCATACTGTATTATTTGTAGTATATATGTGTGCATGAATTTTCACAAGAATACATAGACATATGTGTGTGTGTGTGTGTGTGTGTGTGTGCATGTGTGTGTGTAAAAGAGTTATATATTTGAGTGTGTGCATGTGGAGATTTGCTACTGGGTGTCTCCCTCAATCACTTTCCTGTCTTAATTTGTGATTCTGGAGATCTCCTAAAATTTAGGGGCTCACATATTTTGACTAGTGTACTTTAGTCACCTTGCCCCAGACTCACTCTCCCTCTTTGCTTCCTGGGTGCTGTGGTTATAGGATGTCTTCTAAGTATGCCTGGTTTTCATATGGGTTCTTGGTATCATAACTCTGGTCCTCACATTTTCAGGGCAGGTGCTTTATCCACTGAGCCATCTCTTATGCCCCTTTACTTGAATCAGACAGTCTGAATGATTTATTTATGAAAGACACTTTCATTGGTTGATATTAATTATATATTAAAGGATGATATTCTGTGGGATGGTCTGTGTGTCAAATTGCTCTGATTGGTCAATAAATAAAACACTGATTGGCCAGTGACCAGGCAGGAAGTAGGCAGGACAAGGAGAGAGGAGAATTCTGGGAAGTGGAAGGCTGAGGCAGAGACACTGCCAGCCGCCGCCATGACAAGCAGCATGTGAAGATGCCGGTAAGCCACGAGCCACGTGACAAGGTATAGATTTATAGAAATGGACTAATTTACGGTATAGGAACAGTTAGCAAGAAGTCTGCCACAGCCATATAGTTTATAAGCAATATAAGTCTCTGTGTTTACTTTGTTGGGTCTGAGCAGCTGTGGGACTGGCAGGTGACACAGATTTGTCCTGACTGTGGGCCAGGCAGGAAAACTCTAGCTACAATGATACATTATATTGAAAGATCTATCTTAGCCAGAATGACTAAGGAACTACAAAAATGGGAGAAAAAACACAGGGAATCTAATTCTAGTACATTTTGAGGATTTCATTTTTGCTCTTAATTTTAATTTTATGTTTAATTTTTTTCTTACATTTAATCTGGCTCTTTGGAGATCCATGTGTTTTGTGTATTAGATTGTTATTGAGTAATGTGCTCATTTCTGTGTTTTGGTAAGCCAATATTTCAAGCCAAAATGTTATCAAATAATTTGATATTGTCTACAGAACAGGACAACAGTTAAAACCGTTGCTAAAGTCCAGGTACATTTCAATTTTTATTATTTTACTTGCTAATTAATACATTGATTATGTGGGTTTACCAGTAATCCATCCTATTATAATCAGATTGCACTTTGTTTCAATGAAAGGAAATAAGAATTCATGTACATTCTGATTGTATCAACTGTTCACTCACTTGTGTATTTAATCAAACTTGTTTTGAGGTGCATCACTATATATTAAATATATGGTTAAGTTTTGAAATGCTTGAGGTAAAAACATTTGCATAAATATTTAGTGATAGTCAGGGTATTAATTTTAACATGATTCAATTTCCCATTTCAAGCTGTAGCTCATGCTTATTTACATTCAATTATTGTAGCAAATACTCAGAAAGAAACTTATACATTGCTGTTTAATATGCAAGTCAACCTGTTATTTTTCAAAGGATTTTACTTAATTTCCTTATAGCTCTTCAATTGAATGAACTATATCAGAATCATATGAAATTCTTTTTAAAATAAAAATGTCTTAAATATTATGTATCATAAATGTGTGTGAATGAAATATATGTTATAAGTAAATATTATCTGACAGAAAGCTGGGAGAGAGATAGGTAGACTGAACACATGAAAGCATGATTGATTGATTCTTGCCCAAAGATATATTGAGGACATACAGCATATATCAGATATTTAAGTTTGGAACTGCATTTGAATTAATTCATATTCATTTCTCCTTAATCATGAAACAGACAGAAGCATAAATTACAAAGTTAATGTTCACTTTTCAAATGCAAACATTCATACAGGAGAAGTGCCCAGTAATTTTTCTAATTAGGTAGAAAGAATTTGCCTTGCAGGGAGGGGTAGGAGAGACGACTCTGTAGTGAAGAGTTCTGCCTGCTGTTGCAAAGGACTGGAATTCAGTGCCCAGTATCTGTTTTATGCAGCATACATCACCTGGAACTTCTCTGGCAATCTGACATCCTCTTTGGCTTCTGTGGGCTACTACACATATGTGCACATACCTCAAAACAGATCACATACATACACACAATAAAAATAAAATAAACCTTTTAAAAGAAAATAATGTACCTTGTACAAACACTCTGTGTTTTGTGGTATTGTGTGTGTATGTGATATTTGTGTATGCAGTGTGTTTTGGAAGCCTGCATCAAAAGTAAAATTCACTGCAAGAAGAAGCTTCTCAAAAACAATTAGAAGTATAATCCACAATTGCTAAATTATATAAAACTTGAAAGAAATTATATCTCTGTTGTACCTTGTGAGAGTACTTTATAGCACCCAACTCTCCCTCTTCTAGAATCCAGCACCATATCTAATGATCTGTTTCAGATTATAACAAATATTGTCTTGAGGTGTGGATGAGGGAAAAGATTTATTCTCCTACCATTTAAATACATGTACAGAAGATGTGCTATCATTTAGGGACTAGGCTGTTCCTAACCAGCTTTCAATTTTGCCCAGGGACATAATGAACTGCTTCCCAATCAAATATCTGTGGAAGTGATCTATAGAATAAATTTGTGTCTGCATTACCTGATTAGGTAGAAACATGCATGTTTTATAAACAAAACGTTGTCTCATCTTACCTTTCTAAATGAAGAGCATAAGAGGTTCATTTACTACTATCATTTGATTCTAGAACACTTTAGTTAACCTAAAAGAAACACCATTTTTTAAAAGGGAATTGTATTGAAGGATTTTTGCCTTGTACTGTAGTTGAAGAAGGTCTGAGAGCAGAACAAAACTCTCAGCTGTATTATTATACCTCTTGAAATGATTCTTTCCCCCTGGGGCTCATTCTATATGTCTCTTAAAGCTATTGTTCCACTCCACAAGATAAAGTTTCACTTAAGCCATTTTGGAGGTTAGCTTACCTTTTTTACATCTTAAACTCAGAAATCCAATTTAGGTCTTAATCCTTTTATATGATAATAGATGATTTCATTTTAATTCAGTTTTTGAAACAATTACATCAGGATTTGAATAAATCATACTACTTCCAATGGAATAGCCCAGAACTATGATCCTGTGTGAGCCCTTCTTATTACAGGGTGCTAGTTCAATGCAGTAAGCTATTCTTTCATTTTATCAAGCAAAGACATTTGTACTATAAAGTAGTAGAAGTAGGGCTTCATACTTGATAAGGAACATCTGGTTTCTTTATTTGAAACCCATTTTGTGAAACAATTTGATTTACAAAGTAAAATAACATAACTTTGAAAAAAATGAGTTCTTTAGGTGTAAGAAATATCTATCCAGTTTAAATACTTGCATGTGTTCTGGGGCACATGTCATTGGTTGAATGTGCCATTGCAAACATTGCAAAGCCCTGTTCAAATGTAAGCATTACAAAATACAATAAAACAAGAAGAAATCTTAAAAAGACCCCTGGGAAGGCATAATTTTCAACTTCTGCTTGAAGATATGGTTACCCAATATGTTTTTTGAAGGCCTGAGTGTGAGAGCAAGTTTAAAGTGTATAGCATGGTGAAGAGCACAGAATGATTGTTTAAATTGCTAAATACACACCTGGTCTAAGGTTATGAAATGGAATCACCGTCCCCTGTACTCAAAGGTAGATCCTTCATCTGAGATTCAGCTGCTTCACAACTTAAAGTGCTTTCAAAAAGGAAATTTAGTAAAGATCTGAATGGCTCCCTCCTCATACCTGGCACCATCAAAACCTGGAAGGGCTGTTTTCACAGGCATGTTTGAAGGAGCAATACACACTCAAAAGACAGCATGGGTTCTCAGGTTTCTATCTTTTTAATTTCGCAGTGTTTCCTGAGGCTAAACCAATTTCCACCCAGGCTACATTGCTGGAAAGGGAAAAAAGAAACATATATATATTGAGGTATTTTTGTTATCTTTTCAGAACTTTATTGTTGTGCTGTGAAATGCAGCCACAAGAAGAAAACATGTATCTAAGTAGGGGAAATGGCAGAAAACTCTTTACAATAGGTACAAATCTGTTGAATAAGGTGATACAAATGTCTTTTGTACTGGTGCCAATGCATAAATGAGTCCTCGTTTTCATTAAATACAGCATTTCATGCATGTGTATAGCATAATTTCTGTGATGTTGCTATTTTACAAATAGATTAGGGATTAAATTATGAGCCTTTCTTTCTGCACAAATTCGCATTTTTATTTTCATAGAGTAAGACTTATTTTTCTTTTCTGGTGACTAAATTTGCAATACTTCTGAATAATTGATATTCATGCCCTTTTACTGTTGTTAGACTTCCAGTTTCATTTCAGATAAAAGTGTGTTGTTAATAGCAAGGAAGGAAAGAAAGAGGAAATGTACCAGAAGCATGGGGGAGGACAGAAGCCCTCACCTCCCACCCCAGCCTCTTTTATTTCTCCTGCTGACAAGTGAGTCAATGACTTGAACAAATGACTGGAGATGGATACATACAGAAATTGTACATATGTCCTGAAAATCACATGGAAGATTATAGAAATGTCTGGTGCATCATTCTGTGGATCAAACACACCATTGATTCTTTTCAAGACCCCTGTATAGCAAGAAAGCTTTGATCATTTATACTTAGGTTTGACTTTTTCTTTTTATCCACATTTCTCCTTCCTATGTAAGCTTCCACAATAGCCTCATAAACCAAATTATTTCATTCATGTAAATGCTCAATAGAATAAGAAAATAAATAGACCAGCACACTTTGCATTCTCTTTCACAATTAATTACAAATTACACTTTTAAATAGTGTAACTGCGTAAGCTTCAAACCACAATACACAGGCACCACTGCAATGCTTAGGGGTCCTCGTTCCACCATCATTCGTTGGTTGGTCACTATGGTTAATTGACAAGCTCCCTAGTTTAGCTTCACTCTGACTCTTCCTTAGTTCTCTCTCAGCAAAGCAGGGAGCTCACATGCACTTTGTTGAGGCTCGTGAGGATCACTCCTACATTGCACAGCTGTAAACTATACACTTGCAAGTGACAACAGTAGACTGGCATCTACTAGTGAGAGTCTACCTTCACGGGTTAGTATCTTGCAAATCTGATAAAGATGTTAAAATACTGTCACCAGGGATGTACCACAGGAGGCAGAGCATAAGGATTCAAGATCAAAGAAGAACCTGATCTTTGTGACTAAGATCAATGGATTTTACGTTTATACCAATGTTCCAGCACAACAAGCAAAAGCAACCACCAGGAAAAAGTTGAGACGCCACAATGTTAGACTTCCAGTCAATCTCAAAAATTTAGGGAATCTAAACTAATTTTTGGCACCTTCAGTGGAAGTTCTTTTAATTTTTTGCACCAAGGTTTTTATAAAATGCCAGAAGCACATTAGTCTTCAAGAAAATTCAAACCAGTTCAAACAAGCTCAGGGCTAACTGAATAAACCACCGTATATTCAGAGAAATCATAAATAACAGTAACCAACTTTTAAATTTATGTTATAACTGTGTTTTTAACATGATACATTATTATATTAAAACACATTTAAAATTAAAAAAATTAAAAAATTAAAAAAATAACAGAAATGAACAATCACTGGTCATTAATATCTCTTAATATCAATGGACTTAATTCGCCTATAAAAAGACACAGGCTCACAGAATGGATACGAAAGCAGGACCCATCTTTCTGTTGCATACAAGAAACACACCTCAAATACAAAGACAGACACTACCT
>CABHPP010136642.1:948-34049 GCA_902168425.1 Peromyscus attwateri | reverse complement strand
ATGTAAAGTTGAATTATATTGTAAAATAAAATAAATTCAAAAAAAAAAAAAATTAAATATTAGTATATATTTTATAAAATAGATTGGCTTCCAAATTTGAGTTGAGTATACAAAGTCAAAACAGACTCAAAATTATATATTGTGAAATCATTCTGCGAGGAGATATTCTGAAAAGTAGTCACAATGAATTCTGTCATAACAGACTGCTGAATATAAATCAGAGTTCAAGTGGACCAGGTGATTTAGGAGTAGTTTCCCCCTTTTTATTAAAAATATGTCATCTTCTCATACATTGTACCCTGATTACAGCCCCCACTTCCTCTACTCCTCCCAGTTCCTCCCAACTCCCCTCCCATATGGATCCACTCTGTTTCTAACTCTCATTAGAAAAGAACAGCTCTCTTAGAGCAAAACACAACAAAATAAAATATAACAAAACAAAACAAAAACCATCTCATGGAAGTTGACAAGGCAAACCAACACAAGGAAAAGAGCTCCAAGAGAAGGCAGGAAAGTCTGAGACCTGTTTTTCACAACTCAGAAGTCCCTTAAAAACATTAAAATGAAGGCTGTAATATGTTTGCAAAGGACCTGCTAGAGACCTTTGTGGTCCCAGTGCCTGCTGCTTCAGTCTCTGTGAGTTCAGATGAGCTTTGTTCAGCTTGTTTAGAGGCCTTGTTCTCCTGGTGTCCTTTATTCCCTCTTGCTCTTACACTGAGATCTAACAAGAGGGATTTGTTGGAAATATTCCATTTAGACCTGCTTGTTCCAAGTTCTCTTTCTCTCTGCATAATATTTTGTTGTAGGTCTCTGTATTTGTTCCCATTTGCTTCAGGAGGAAGTTTCTCCAATGATGGCTGAATAATGCACTGATCTAGGAGTATACCAGAATATCATTAGGACTCATTTTATCACTGTTTTTTTTTCAATACCAGTGGTATTTGGTTTTACCCTAGGTCTCTGCGCTATCTAGTTTCTGGTTCTTTGTCACACAGGCAGTATTAGGTATGGGTTACATCTCCTGGATTGGGTTTTAAGTCAAATCAGATATAGGTTGGTTACTTACTGCCACAGGCTTTGTGCTACCATTGAGGTAGCATATTTTACAGGCAGGACAGCATTGCAGATAAAAGGTTTTATGGCTAGGTTGATTTTTGGTAGCCTGCAGATACCTTCCCATACCAAAGATACTAGAACAAAATAATGAAGGTTCTGTGGAGGCACCAGGCTTGTGCTTTCTATGTTCAATGATGAGTTCTATTGGTATTGTCTTTAGCAAGGGGGCCTTGCTCTGATTTTGTGGAGATCAGTCTATATTTGTGGCAACATCTTGTGTTGTTTGCAGATTCTCATTGGATCCCTTTGGCCAACAACTCAATTGGATGTAACCCAGTTCTGGTACTGGAAGCTTTGTTGGATGACAAGAAATATCTATTTGGATCTACTTTATTTAGAGACTTCATTAGGATAGCAGTGACATTTTAGGGAGTGTCTGTTGCACTAGGTTTCCATATTATCCCTCAAATGCCCCTAGATTCTAGCTGTCTCTCCTTGTGTTTTCTACCTGAACCATATCCCTTCCTCATCTCCACCTGATCCTCGTTTCTCCAGTCCACACTTGAAATGTGCTCTATAAATCACGTGTCCCCACTAGTTCCTTCCTGTGTAGCTAAGCAATCTGGATCTATGAATAGCAGCTTGGTTTTGATTTATTTGGCAGCTATTATGCACCTATAAGTGGTACATACCATAAATCTCTTTCTGGGTTCCACCATTAAGGATGATTTTTTTCCAGTTCCATGCATTTGTCTGATGTCATATTTTTAACAGCTGGGTAATACTCCAATGTGTAAATGTATCACATTTTCTTTATCTGTTGAGGGACATCTATTTTTTCGGGTTCTAGCTATTATGAATAGAACAACAGTGAACATATCTGAGCAAGTGTCTTTCTCATAGGATGAAACAGTTTTTTGGTATATGCCCAAGAGTAGTATAGCTTGATTTTGAAAAAGATTGAATACCATCATCCAGAGGAACAACCACAAAGATTTCCAAAATCTTTGCACCACCACCAGCAATGGATTGATGTTCCCCTAATTATACATCTTCTCCATCATAAGCTGTCATTTGTGTTGTTGACATTAGCCATTCTGATAGGCATAAGATGGAATCTCAAAGTAGTTTTAAATTACCATTCCCTGATGGCTAAGTATTCTTTGTTTTTCAGCTATTTGTGTTTCATCTATTGTAAATTTTCTGTTTAGATCTGCACCCCATTTTTAATTGGATTATTTGGTTTGTTGATATCTAGTTTCTTATGTTCTTTATATATTTTGGATTGTAGTCCTATATCAGCTGTGGAATTGATGACTTCATGTAGAAGAAATCTACACTTATTACCCTACACAAAATTCAATTCCAAGTGATTCCAAAATTTCAACATAAAACCCACTGAACCTGATCAAAGAGAAAGTGAGGAATAGCCTTCAATTCATTAGCATAAGAGACTTTGAATAGAGCACCATTAACACAGACACCAAGATTAACAACTAATAAATGGGACCTCTTGAAACTAAAAAGGCTTCTGCAAGGCAAAAGAAATCATCATTTGGACAAAGTGTCAGCCTACAGAAAGGGAAAAGATTTATACTAACTCACATAGGTAGTCTTAACTATGTAGTTTATGCATTTTACCTAACTTTTGTTCTTATTTTTTCACTTCTATGTATTCTGGTGATTCATAATTATTTTAATTACTAAATATTTCTGACTATGAAAATTCTGGATACTGGGTTACATAAACTTTTAATCATTATATTAAAATATCTGAGATAATCTATTTGATAATATGGAAGGTTAATTCTGGCTAGTAATTTCAGAAGAGTAAATGATCATTGACTAAATTGTCAATTTTAGCCACTATTAAGTTAGGCAAATGGAAGTGAGACATGTAAGATAGAATGATAGTAGGCTCAGAGCATCCAGGATGTAAAAAGAGAGAAAAAGCCTGGAATTCCCTAGCACTCTGAGGGTATTCTACAAAAGACCTGAAACCTCTCATGGGGCCATGACTCTTTCAGATGTCAGACATATTATAAAGGACTAAGTATTTGCACAGCAGCCCAGACCGAAACCACAGGAGGTGATAAGACACAGAGTGGCTACCACACAGTGACATCTGCCATCCCCCATGTCTTCTTTGAAGTTAACGATAAGCAAAACAAGAAATTGGGGAAAGAATGAAAGGAAGAAAGCGGCACCTAGCTACTCAAGTGCACGGGATTCCTGATAAAGAATAAATAACGCTTAGTGCACAGTTAAATACATGCAACATATTTATTGTCAATCAAATATTGGTAAATGTACTTTTACTTAATATGTAAACTTGCCTCACAACTGTAGGTAACTCAAATTGCAAATTCATTTCCATATTAAGTATGTGCTATATATTTCTATTGAAGTTCCACAGTAAACATTCATAATAAACTTGGCTTTAGGATAAATTAAATATATTTTATTTAAATTTGTATCAAGACATATCTGTATTACACCTTTAATATTTCCATTTCCATTTTATTTGAAAATATTTCTATTGTTACAAAACAGAAAATAAAATAATTTTTCAAAAAAACTTGCTCCAACCTGTTTCTATCAAATTTGTGTAAGGTTTTTTTTGTACATTTATACTTTCAACCCTTCTTCAATGCTTATCAGCCTTCCTATAATTCGCCACTCTGATGAAATCATAGTGTTAATTTTTTCAATTTGTAATTATGAAATGTTAACTAACTAATGAATTGAGTGAATTCCCAGCTTCTGAGGTTTTCCTTCCATTTGGAAACTAACTTTTGTCCACCACTGCTATAGGGCTTGTGTGCATTTTCCGATCATGCTGAGTGTCAGTCCCCGAGCCTTGCATATGCTCAGCAAGTACACTGTCACTCAAACAGGGCCTTTCCCAAACCAAGACAGTACCACTTTACAGGGGGTCATTTAGTTTATAACATTGTAAGATTTTAAAGATTTATTTTTTATTCTATACTTTTTCACTGTCTTTAAAGATTTAGTTTTTCCAAATTCTTTAACAGACTGTGAACAACAGTGTTTGGGAACTATATATGCTCTAATTATCCATCCAAAGTAGAATATGTTTAAGAGAAAAAACAAACGATTTATACTTGTGCTAGAATAAAAGTTCTACATGTACAAATCTGTGTGAAGTAAGCTGAGACACAGGCTTAGCCACATCATATATTAGGATTATTTTCCCTCACTTTCCTGCCTTGTGATTCTGTTTTGATGAAAAGAAATTCTAAATTTTAATACAGAAAAATATGTACATAGTTTCATATGTTATACGTTGTCCAATTAACTTTGCTTACTGTTGAAATCTTACAAAAGCTTCCATATTATCATTATTAGAAGAATTTAAGAGTTCTTCATTCCATATTATCCCATTCTCTACTGAGGTTCATATGTGCTGTGTGATGTTTTGTTTGTGTTCTGACAAATAAAGCTTGCTTGGAGTCAGATGGTGGACCTACTCCCTAGTTAACCATAGAGGTCTGGAGTGTGTACAGAGAGGAGACAGGAACTGATAAGGCAGGGCAGAAACAGGCTCTTGACCCCTTTCGGATGGAGGAATGAAAGAGGTAGGAAGTCATTAGTGGCTGATCCTTCAGACTTTTACCCCAATATCTGACTCTTGGTTTTTATTGATATGATTAATTAGGTTTATGCATCACATATCAACTTAATTTCATAGACTATACTTCACATCATATATTTTTGACATATACACCCGTATTTGACCTATAAGCATAGATAAAGTTATGTGGCTTCCTTGAATTTCACAAGGCTTTCTTTGTCATAACATATCTATGTTGAGGTGTTTTTCTGGCCACTCCACTTTGTTTCACTGATCTTGTGTTCTAATACTTGTCAATATCACATCTAAATGAGTTCTAATCATTTGGCAATTTCAAGTCTCTAACTACTAAATTTTCATTTATTATTACGGTTCTTATTTTTTATTAATATTTTAAGAGTTATTTGCACTATGAATTAGACCTGCAGTGTATATAGAGGTGAGTTTGGAAGGTATATGTGCTAATTCTACTAATTAATTGATAAATTAATAAATCTTTTAATTATGTTTGTTTTCATGTGTAACATTTTATTTGTAAAACACATAAATTTTAGTGTTTTTTTTTCTAGGCATGTTTACAATCTACAGTTTCCTTTCTGATTTTTTTTTAAATTTCCAACTCTCCATTGCTAGCAACGGGCAAATAACAACATCACATACATCATTATCTTGTGCACACCAATATAAATCTATTCAGAAATGTTCAGAGTTTCCTAGGTAGTTATTCAGGCCATTTTGTCACACACACATGCACAAACACACACTTACAAATGTTTCTGTTTTATTGGATTCTTGGTGCTAACCCAGCAGAAGCATGCACTTCACTAGGTGTGATTAGATTTGGTGTCATGGAGAATACCTGTTATCAATTGGTGTCCTGCCATGAAATAGAATTTTGATAGAATTTTCCAATATGTCATCTATTTTCTGTTTAAAATATGTTAAAATGATTTTGAAATCAGAAATGTTCTGATCCATTTGGTGCTTTCCACGTGAAATTATTCATATTTTCATTAAGATTATATTGCTTTATGTATTTTCATTCCCAGGGAGTGGAGAGATGTATTTTATAAACAGATCAAGGGTTATTTCTAAAATATTATTTCTAACTTCTATTTTCTTGTATAATTATTAGAAGGACCAGCCTTCATATTATACTTCCCAGGGGCTCAGGAGAGAAAACTACAAATGGCCAGGACTATATTTGGGAAATAGTATCTCAGCACACCAAATTCTTTAGTCCACTTGCTTTTATTTCTCTGGGATAAAATCCTATCTAGACAGCTTCAGTTCTCTTCTCGTGCCTAGCTCCTTTCTTGCCTCATTTCCCTCTACCTTTACCTACTGCCACCTCTAAGTTCTATCTTAATTCTGCCTCATCTAGGTCCTTCTCATTACCTTCTTACCCAGCTAGTACTTCCCCCATTGGGCTCTTCCTTATCTTCCTTCTCGTCCACACATTCTCTCTGGTCAAAATCCTCCTTATCCCTCTCAGTTCTCCATCCTCAAGTTCTTCATTCCTCTCTTCCTCTCCATCTCCTCATACCTCTAAGTTCTGTCCTCCTTCTCTGAAAATGAAACTCCCTTTTTATCCCCTTGACCCTTATCTGTCCAAGCTATCTGCCATTTTCTGCGGGGTGTGGGGGGAAGTGTGCTAGGTTGCTAGGCAACCAATGTATAGCTAGATGCCTCTGGTGACAGTTAAAGGGAGGTATGGAACTAGAGGTAAGATTTTGGAAAGGAGGAAGTTAAGCTTAATTGGCACATTCACCAGGCCTTCTCAAACAGGTAGTCTGGATGCTTAAGTCTGTTCTTAGAGAGTACAGAGGTATCTCTGATAAGGTACTTTCCTCCACCTGGGGATGGACCTGGCTGGATGCTGCCAGTGATGATAATTACAGAGAGGCTTGAACTGGGGTTCTGGCAGTGCATAGCTGTCAGCGCAGAAGGTTGTCTAAATATTCCTAGAAGTGGTTAAGTAAGGAATTAGAGGTCTATAAAGTTAGTAAGGCTGTAAGAAAAGGAGGGTCCAAGCTAAATTATGCAAAGCTATTACTTAAGGTCCACCTGACCTAGGCAGTGTCTCCATGTGGAATTTACCTTAATTTTAGGAGACTTATTATGTGGTGGTTTGGACTGTTATTCCTGTTAGTCCTTGAATGTGGCTAAGGGAGATATCTGATTCCAGCACTAAAATGGGAGAAACTGATGGTCTGGGGGAAGGAAGCCTTTCCTGAGGCTGTTCTCTAAATACCTTGAATGTGTATGTCCAAAGAGTGATCAGTCCACACTGTTAGCAATTCTTAGGGAAAAATCAATTGGGAAAACTATGAAGGCACACATGACTTTCATAACAGAAGACAGCTGATATATAACAAGCCAAATAACACCAAATACTCCCTGGCATTTGGCTTCCTCTGGAGGAATTCCTTGATCCCTTCAGGTAGTGGCTTTGCCATAAACATCTGAGATCTTATAATATATTCATGTGGCCTGCAGCATTATGTATGTGCGTGTGCGTTTGCGTGTGCGTGTGCGTGTGCGTGTGTGTGTGTGTGTGTGTGTGTGTGTGTTGGTATGTACTCTGTGTGTTGGTGTTGTTGAAAGGAAGAAGAGGATGTCACGTACCCTGGAAATGGACCTACAATTACCTGTCAGCCTCCTGATATGGATGCTTGGAAGGAACTCCAGTCCTTTGTAAGAATAACCAGTGCTTTTAAACCCTGAGCCATTTTTTCTAGTCCCAAGATATCTTTAGAAAAGTGGAGGCTTTCTAGGTAATATTATAATATTAGATAAGTTTCATTATACATCAGTCACAACCATCAAAGTATTCAATGCCAAGAGCAAACTAATATCACAAGTAATACTCTCTATTGGAGTATACTGTCTTATATAGCAAAGCTATTGTTATGTTTCAAAAATATCTCATTTTTTTTTTCAGGGTTTTTTGTTGTTGTTTTGGCCTTTATTCCCAGCACTTTGGTTTTTCGAGACAGGGTTTCTCTGTGTAGTTTTGGTGCCTGTCCTGGATCTCGCTCTGTACCAGGCTAGCCTCGAACTCACAGAGATCCACCTGGCTCTGCCTCCCGAGTGCTGGGATTAAAGGCATGTGCCACCACTGCCCGGTCCAGATATTGTTTTATAATATATTTCTATTGTCAAAATTAATTAAATGTTGTGGAATATTACTTTCACTATGTAAAGGTGTGTTACATTTTGTTGCTTGAATCCTAAATGTTCTTAATAATAAAAACCTGGAGCCAGATATAGGGGTAAATGCTGAAAGATCAGAGAGAGAGACAAAGGAATAAACCACTAGAGAAACTTCTCACTACTACCAAATCCTTAGGCCAAATGAATTGCAAGATCCTTTCTCCATGAATCCTCTGACAGAAAGCCTCTGAGTCCTCAGCTGAAAAGCTCTAGTTACTATCTCCTCACACCTTATATGCCTTTCTCCACCTAGCCATTTTACTTCCTTCCTAGTGCTGGGATTAAGGGCATGTGTGCTTCCCAAATACCGGTGTAACAAAGGCATGAGATATCAAGTGCTGGGATTAAAGGCGTGTGACTCCCAAGCACTGGGGTTAAAGGTGTGTGCCACCACTGCCTGGTTCTGTTTCTCTCCTAGACTGAATCAATCCTGTGTAGTCCAAGATGACTTTGAACTCACAGAGGTCCAGACAGATCTCTGCCTCCTGAGTGCTAGGATAAAAAGTGTGTGCCACCACTGCTTGGCCTCTATATTTAATCTAGTGGCTGACTCTGTCCTCTGGTCTTCAAGCAAGCTTTATTTGATACACAATGTATCATCATATTTCCTCTTTTCTGTCTAAAATAGTAAAAGGAGGTTATAACTAATATGAGAAAAACTATATACAATAAGTAATATATATATAAGTAATATATATATATATATATATATATATATATATGGCTTTACCATAACCAGCTGAGTTCTTATAATATATTCCTGTGGCCTGTAGCACTATTTATGTGCGTGTGTGTGTGTGTGTGTGTGTGTGTGTGTGTGTGTTGATATGTACACTGTGTGTTGGTGCTGTTGAAATACACAGTTAAGAATTACATTAACAATGTCTAGTCCATTAACTTTTGACAGATTCAGAGAAAATACTCCATTATTTATCCTACTTTGGTGAGTCCAGTATGTTGTACCTAATTCATATTTTATCCTAACATCTATTACCAACCCAAAACTATCTTTTGATGTCTTCCAAACTTATACATTTTACACCTCTTTAGCGAGTTTCTTTTCTGAATTTGTTAACAAGGAAAACTATAACTATAACTATCTAGTCTTCAACTCTATTAGAGACACAAGAAGGAAATAATATTACCTAAGTAAGCAGAAAGTGCAATCCAGTGAATTCCAAAAAATGTGAGAAATGACAGAAACAGCTGGCTGCCTGGACAGTCACCCAAGCTTCTTCTGCAATGTTGGGCATCCATCTTTGGTCTACAGGCCTAGAATATCTGACAAACTTTTCTGTGATGCAGAATTTTCTGATGGGCCTTCCTACCTGTCTTGGCAAGGTTTGGCAGTCCTTTCCTTTGTGTCCTCCTTGTCCATTTTGGACAGCACACTGTCAGCAGTCAAGGCAAGGGCACTTTCTTGTCCAGTGGCTAACTTTTGCCACAAAATGTAAACTCCATATGGAGTTATCTTCAATGCCCATCAACTTCTCTGAAGTATATTGGTTCTTCCAGGAGCAGTCATGGCTCCTTGTCATTAAAAAAAAAATGTTACCATTCTCCACTTACCAGATTTCTTTTTAATAACAAATACAGAATTCCAAGGGATGGTTGATTCTTCAATATGCTGAGCATGTAACTGTTCTTGTTCTTGGTGGGAAGAGAGAAAGAGAGAGAAGATAATGAGTGAGAAAGAACAGGAGACATCCAGGGCCAGCCAGCCAGGCAGCGCCAGCCAGCCAGCAGCGCCAGCCAGCCAGACATAGAGGAAGTAGGACACACAGAATGAAAACAAACACATCAGCTCACAGCCTTCTATACCTCTAGTTCCAGGAGATCTGATGTCATCATATGGCCTCTGTGGGCACCAGACATGCAAGTGATGCATAGGGATACATGCAGGGAAGCTCTTATATACATGAAATAAATCTTAAAATAAAGATTAAGTTGAATACTAGTTGAAGGCATAGCATAGTGTGCCAGCAAATAATAGTTAACTTTTATTCACTGTTTATTTGATACTGATACTTATAATGGCCCATACTTGCCAAAGGCCAAAAGTCAATGGTGGCAGACAAACTGACTCCTGGGAGGCTTCTCACAGACAGTGAAACCTGGGGTCACCATGACTCACTGAAGTCTTTCATTTTCATACATCATGCAGAGTCTGTCTCCAGGGTTCTAATGTTTGTATGTCCACTTCACAAAATGAGACAAACAATATTGTCTTATAAAAATGTGTGCTGTTTGGATTTGATTTAAGAGAAAAACAGTTTACTGAGGAGAAGTAATACCATATTTTGTATGATTACTGAAGCACTTGTGAAACTTTATAAGTATAATTAATAATAGAAATTCCATTTTGTGTGGCAAGACTCTAATTTGATAAATTATTTTTCTTAGCATTTGTGTGTATGTGTATTGTATATGTATTTTATCTGAAATATATCATATGCAATTTCATATGCATATTATTTAATCCATGGACACATAATTAAGATTTACCTTTTACATTTTGTGTAGACTTGGAATTCCATGAAAATACAAGATCTGTTTCACATAAAATAATACAAACAAAATCAGGGCCTAATATAGAGTGTAATATCAGTAAATATCTGTTTAATTAACCAGTAAATGGGTGAAAGAATAAACAAATGATATATTTGTAATTTTCAAATATCTTGAACAACTTAGATTTTAACCACCTTGTAGGGAAGGAGATGTCATATTCATATTTTACCATTCTGCTATATAATAATATTTAGAAAGAAAAACTGTTCACTGAATGTGTCTGAAATGAGTTAATCAATGTTCTACAAAGTAAGGGGTGAGAATATGTATAGTGGTATTTTATTTGTACTGAAACGTGATTTTATTTGTATGTTAATAAATAAAGTTGCCTAGGGGTCAGAGCTATTAGCAAGTCATAGCGAAAGCCAGTTGTGGTGGTACACACCGGTAGGATTTGCTGAAGGAGGTGCACGCCTTTAATCCCAGCACTTGGTAGGCAGAGCTAGGTAGATCTCTGTGTGTTCAAGGATACAGCCAGCATTGGAGACACACACTCCAATGTGTTTCTGGAGGTCTGTACAGACAGGCAGTGATGAGGCAGTCACGTGGTTGGGTTTACAACCAATGAGAGGGCAGAACAGAGAGTGTATTTAAAGACAAACAGACAGGAAGTAGCTCTCTTTCGGAGAGGTCTCTTGGCTGAAGAAGCTAGCTGCAGCAGGCGGGTAAGGCTCTTAGCTCTGACCTCTTGGGCTTTTATCTTTACATTGGCTCTGTGTTTCTTATTTAATAAGACGGTTGGTTACATCTACAAATATGAATGAAAAACAATTGGGTGAACTTTTGCTATAGATTTAGCATCAAAATGACTTTTAATTCAATTGTAGAATTTTGTTCTGAACATCAAATATCACTTTGATTTTTAAATTTTTTTTGAGATTCTACTGTAGTTGCATAATTTCTTCTTCATTTTTCTTCCTTCAAACACTCCCTTGAAACCCCCTTGCTCATTTTTAAAAATCCATGGCCTCTTTTATCTTTAATTTGTTGTTACATACATAACTATTCTTGAGAGAGAGAAGAGAAAGATCAGAGAAAGAGTTGGGAGAGAGATATAGCTAAATACGTACTTACAACCAATCAGAATATGTTTTCTGGGATGACACTTATATACTGGTTAACCAGTTGATGTGCTCTTCTCTGGGGAAGACTATTAATCCTGCTTTCAGCACTCCTTAGTTGCCTGTAGTTCTTTGTGTGGGGTTGAGGTCTTGTGAGCTCCCTCTACCTCAGTCCACATTAGCATGCCAATTGGTGTCCTCCTTGTTCAGGTCATATTTAGGCTGCCATGCTGATGAGACTTCATAGGTGTAACTTCTGATATTCCTAGGACAGGAAGTCCCTATTGCTGAAGACACTATACACTTGAGACACAGAGCCTGGAGGACCCCTGAGCTTCTTGGAAGACACTCCTTGAGAAATCACTTTCATTGTATCAGAAGGATGCCTGCAAGGTTCCACAAGAGAAAAACAACCAACATTTCCACCCAGCTGTGATACCTGTAAACCACACTAATGACATCATGGAATAACAACCCTCAGGATACAGTGGTGGTATGCATAGCTTGGAGGTAACCAACAGCTCTCTAATTGGGCTTAAGATCTACTCAAAAAGAAGGAAAGTATGTCTGGTATTGGAAACCAGTCAACTACCTGGTACTAGTAAAGTCATGGATCTTAGAAAAGAACTTAAAACCTCCACTGTTTACAAAACCAGCACAATCAGTAACTACATCCTAAATATATGTCCCTGTACATAGATAAAGGTATAGCCCTCACCCGTCATTAGGGAAACTTCTCTTTGTAACAGCACTGTCATTTTTAAAATAAAGATTTGCACGTCAACTTCTATATCTACAAAGATGAATATATTAAAATTGAATCTGAAAGCTTCAACATAATTTTCATATGCTGCCTGTAAATAGAAAGCATATATATGAAGACTAATTTATACAGGCTTCCTTCAATTAATATAATTTAAATTTTATTACTGAAGTATTTAGTGAAACAAAACTTCAAAACTTTCAAAATATCACATATATGATGTAAATTAAACATAATATTATCTCATGAAAATAAAAATACTCATTTTCATCTCATGGGTGAAATGGTATATTTTTCATTATTAAAAATATCTAAATTTTATGTTTCTTAAAAGTTTTATACATGAATACTGTATTTCACATCATTCCTACCACTTCCTTTCCCACATCAACTCCTCTAGTGTCCTTCACCACTCCAAAAAGCCAGTTTTTTTCTAATTGTCTCCTGTGTTCTCTCCACAATTCATTTATGTACCTAATTAAGCTAGTATTCTTCTCCTATGGAAAGAAAAACATCAATACAAAACCCTAAAGTAAGAAAGAAGTACAGAGGTATCCATCTTTTTCTGCTGGCTTTACATCTGTGCAGTAAGCCAATCACAGGTAGAAACATTTTGGGAAACATCTCCATCTACACTGAACATATATTCATTTTATATAATTATCCAGTAAACAGTACATTATACATCCTTCTGTTTAAAACTACTATTAGGAATGATAAGTATACTACAGATATTAAGAGTGTGAGAGTATGTGTATGTTTCATGCAGATGTTCCACATCTTTATAATAGTGATTTGCATCTATCTGAACAAGTTGGTATCCATGAGGGTTCTATCCCTAGCTACACACAAAGCAAAGGACAGTAATTACAATGTTTTCACAAAACAATGTATATAAGACTGGGTTTTCTCAGTTTTTTTTGTTATTTTTGGGGGGGGATTGTTTGTTTTTTGGTTTTTTGTTTTGTTTTTCGATTGGGTTTCATTTTTTTTCCCTGACCCACTCTACAGGACCAATGTATTAAAGACGTAGTCATCATGTTCCATGTCACAGGTTTCTGTAGCTAGAGTTTTCCTGCCTGGCCCATAGTCAGGACAAATCTCTTTCACCTGCCAGTCCCACAGCCGCTCAGACCCAACCAAGGAAACACAGAGACTTATATTGCTTATAAACTGTATGGCCGTGGCAGGCTTCTTGCTAACTGTCCTTATATCTTAAGTTATCCATTTCTATAAATCTATACCTTGCCACATGGCTCGTGGCTTACCGGCATCTTTACATGCTGCTTGTCCTGGCGGTTGCTGGCTGGCAGGCAGTGACTCCTTCTGCCTTCCTGCTCTTTTAATTCTCTCTGTTAGTCCCGCCTACTTCCTGCCTAGCCACTGGCCAATCAGTGTTTTATTAGCAACACATTTGCCATACAGAACAGCCCACAGCAGGTTTCTCTACAGTTTCAGTGAGCACTTCACACCCAGGGGAAGGAGTGTTCAGAGAAGTACTTTTATTTGTTTTTTAGAAGCAATCTGAAAAATCTATTGTAGCACCCCTCCCATTCCCAGCGTTTTTAGTTGCCAATAGTTCATTGTCTATAGTTGAGGCCTCATGGCATTTTCTTGTCCTCTTTGGCATGTTCATTGATGTCCTCTATGGTGATATTTTCTTTTGTACTAAAATGTTATTTGTATGTTAATAAATAAAGTTGCCTAAGGGTCAGAGCTATTAGCAAGCCATAGGAAAGCAGGGTGGTGGTGGCGTATGCTTGTAATCCCAGCACTTGGTAGGCAGAGCTAGGTAAGTCTCTGTGTGTTCAGGGATACAGCCAGCATTGGATACACATGCTTTTAATCTCAATACCAACCATAGAACACCTGGAGGTCTATACAGACAGGCCGTGATGAGGCGGTCATGTGGTTGGGTTTACAACCAATGAGAGGGCAGAACCGAAAGTCTTTATAAAGACCTTAACACAGGAAGTAGCTCTGGTTCGGAGAGGTAGGACCACTGCAGGAGGAAGGGCAAGGTTTTAGCTCTTAGCTCTGACCTCTTGGCTTTCTTCTTTGCATTGGTTCTGTGTTTCTTATTTAATAAGATGGTTGGTTACATCTACAGTCCTCCCTGTTCAGTTCATGTTTATACAGTTGTGTTGGTGAGATTTGTGAATGTAGCTTCTGATGTTACTAGGAGACACATCTAACAGCAAACTCTCTGATCTTTTGGCTCTTACAATCTCTCTGTCGTTTCCACAATGTGCCCTAAGCCTTAGTTGTGGGAATGTTTCGCCAATGTATCCATTTGAACTAGTTCCCACTACTCTGCATTTTGATTAGTTGTGGCTTACAATAGTAGTGTCTATATGTTGCAAAGTGAAGTTTCCTTGGTAAGGAGTAGACCATGATTGGGTTGTCTATGCTATATAATAAAAATTGACAAAGAAAGAGGCCATTAAATTGAAGGAGAAAGGGGAAGAGAACAGGACAGAGGTGAGGGAGGCAATGGGAAGGGGAAATATTGTTACTTATACTATAAAAATAAAAAAATCATAAGGAGATGTACCCCAGATGAAATGCTATAAGATTTCTCTCTAAGTCAATGTGGCATTTAGAGCACGAATTTCTATTAATTCTGCCATGCATATCTAAGAGTTACAGTGATTTTCAGTGTGAATTCCATGATATTTGCATTTCTTAAGGAAAATAGTTTTTTCACAATTCCATACACATTTTTACTTTATGAAAAAATTAACACACCTGACCTACTTCTTTGCTTTCTATAGTATGTGTTCTTCTGAGGAGAACATAATTTAATAATTTAATAGTATATGAATTTCTTTATTCAGTGTTCTGGGATGAATTTAACAATATGAATGTTAATATGAATGCTGTCTTACCATTTATTGCATTGGAGAAAATGTTTATTGTAATCTTGATATATATATTTGAGTAAGTGTGAGTTTCAAATAGAAAGATAAGCAAGGCATTCTCAAAGAATCTGTCTAGAAGTTTATAAAAGTGTGGGCTTTTGTGAAAATATGTGAGAATACCTGATAATCTTGGTGCCTTTGCTGTAGCTTATTTTCTATTCTGCCAGTGGAATAATTTTCACCACTGTGTGTTGGGGAATATTATTTTAGGTGTGTTACTTTTGTTTATGTTGCATTTGTTTAACGCTGTGAAGCTGTGTTACTATGCCTGTTTGAAACACCTGATGGTCTAATAAAGAACTGAATGGCCAATAGTGAGGAAGAAGAGAGAAATAGGTGGGGCTGGCAGGCAAAGAGGATAAACAGAAGGAGAAATCTGGGAGGAGAAAATGAGAAGAAATGAGAGAGGAAGGAGGAGGACATCAGGGGCTAGCTACACAGCTACACAGCTACAGAACAAGCCATGGAGTAAGAAACAAAGAAAGGTACACAAAAATAGAAAAAGGTAAAAGCCCAGAAGCAAAAGACAGAAAGATAATTTAAACTTTAGAAAAGCTGGCAAGAAACAAGCCAAGCTAAGGCCTTGCATTCATAATTAAGAGTAAGCCTCCATGTGTGATTTATTTGGGAGCTGGGTGGCAGGGCCTCCAAAAAGAGCAAAACAACAACAACTGTGTGCAGAATCAGAGTACTTTATACATTCATAACTTCTATATGGAATACAAGATGTTTGCATATCTTATAAATATTACTTCCCATTGTTGGATTTCCTTGTAAGAATGAACCTTACAAAATGTGCCAAATGATAGGATTATGGTGACAAATAGATTAGTTAAGACATAGCTACAAAGTATACCTAGATTGTCCTTTTGTAAATTATTTGTAACTTTTATATGCATATACAAACATTAAACACATTCTTTTTTTCAAAAATAGAGGGAGAAGAAAGGGGAGAGTCAAAGTGGGGAGGAAGAGTGAGAAAGGAAAGGGAGGGAGGGAGAGAGGGAGGAGAGAGAGAATATACACCTATTTGTTACAAATCATTCATTTTGACTGCAACTGGGCTTTGGTAGCGGTTCATGACTTTTCCCAATGGTCTCCCATCTAGCAATCACCATTCTATAGGGGGAATTTTGCTTCTATAACACTATCCTATCCTATTCAAAGCTCACAGACAATCATGGTGAGCATAGTGTACAAAGATTTGTCCTCTTTTTCTTAACATCATGCAGGTCTGCAGTATAATTTGACCCAGAGTGCTCTCCAAAATAGGTTAAATAGTTTAGTAATCTTCCTGATTTTTCTACCATGTGCTACACAGATTTTGTTTCTATTCCAACTTCACATTTCCCCATGTGCAAATATATATAAAATAATGCATTTCCCTGGAATCAAAACATATAAATATATATGCAGAATTATTTTACAAATGAATAGTGATAATGTACTTAGAATAAGATTATTTTTATCTACATCAATTTTACAGGAATTCTTAGTACACTATGTGGCCGTTCCACATTTAAAAGTGCATCTGTGTCTTATGAACTGTACACCATAGAGATTGTCACAGTTTTCAAATAACATGATGAAATGTGCTTGTGATTCCAATTAATAACAGAGGAAAGCAAAGCATTCTATAGAAAAGTAAGCCTATTATCACACCCTGCCTGAAAAATGATTGCGTTGAATGTGACTCATGCAAACTGCCAGCCACAGTGTACTATTAAAATTATCATGAGTCCAAAATCAATAGTATGACATACAATGTGGACATCAATAGTTTTATCTCTAAAAATAATGAGAAAGAATGTGGAATTAAAAGGAATTATGATGATGAAAGATAAAATAAACCCCCCTTATCACCATATCTATAGACTATTACTAAATTTTGGATTACATTATAGTAAAAAATTCTAATGTTCATATTTGGAACTGTTTGTTGGTTGACATCATGTGTTACTAGGATATGAGTAAAATGAAATAAAACACTGTCCAGAAAGTCTACATTTTGCTGTGGGATGTTCTGTATGTTAAATGTGTTGCTCTGATTGGTTAATAAATAAAACACTGATTGGCCAGTAACCAGGCAGGAAGTATAGGCAGGACAAGGAGAGAAGAAAATTCTGGGAACAGGAAGGCTGAGTCAGAGAGACGCTGCCAACCATCGCCATGAGTACCAACATGTAAGGTACTGGTAAGCCATGAGCCGCATGGTGACTTATAGATTAATAGACATGGGTTGATTTAAGATATAAGAACAGTTAGCAAGAAGCCTGCCATGGCCATACAGTTTGTAAGCAAAAAAAAAAAAAATGAAATAAAACACATAGTATATTTTCAATAATAGGGAAAATAAATTTTAAAAAAATCTATGTGAGCAGGGCAGTGGTGGTGCACAACTTTAATCACAGTACTTGGGAGGCATAGGCAGGCAGATCTCTGTGAGTTTGAGGACAGCCTGGGCTACAGAGTGAGTTCCAGGAAAGGCACCAAAGCTACACAGAGAAACCCTGTCTTGAAAAACTAAAAAAAAAAAAAAAAAAAAAACAAAACTATGTGAATATTAATTACTAACCATCTAAACCTGCTGAATTAGGTAAATATATTTATGTCTTTGGTTCACAGACCTAATGCAAAAATATCTGCACTGATTTAGCATTATTATACCTAATAAAGATTATATATTTATTTCAGCGATTGAGCTCCTTATAATACCAGCATCTGCCTGGTGCAATTCCAGGTTCCATATGTTCATGCATAATACTCACAAGACTAATATGAGAGCAAAGTTATTGAATATATTTTAAAGATTGGCAATGTGAAATTACAAGAGATTAAATACTTTACTTAATCAACCATATTTAGTTGTTAAATGGGCTGAGATTTTCATCACTCTTCAAATGAAAATTATCAACCATAACTCACCATCTTGTAATTCATTCTTTTTCTATAATAACCTTCCTTTTCACTCATAAAAAAACTTTTAAAATTGACTTTCTTATTTGGAAAAGCTTTACTCTTTTTATAATTCCTAAAAATCTTATCAAATTTTAAAGGCTGATGTATAATATTTTTTTAAATCACAATTGACCTTCTCACTGGAAATCATATCATACTTTTAATTAATGCCTTTTCACCAGCTCTATTGGGAACATGCTGAATTATAAAAGCCTCTTTAGTTTTCTTTCTGTTACTGTAATATTATAATAATGACTAAATTTCTAGAAATTTTTCCTTACTTCAGATAATTTTCTTCTTTCTTGTATTTGACTAATAGCTAGAGTTATGTAGATATAGAAATTAAATGATGTGATGACTAAGGTCTCATATACATGTCACACAATACTTAAACTTAATCTTTGAGTGTTGACCCACTTCTTTGGAAACTGGGATCAAGTTGCACATAGGCAAAATGGCACACAGGAAGACTCCCATTCCCTCTGTCCTCTATTTCTCTCTCTCTCTCTCTCTCTCTCTCTCTCTTAAAAAGCAGGCCAGGGAGATCCACTGAACATGGCCTAACAAGATACAATAAGACTGGGCACAACTCTCATGTCACAGGTGGACATGGCAACCTGGCAGGAGGAAGTGGATAAGTCACGGGTTGACTATTCATGCAAATTCTGTGTCAGCATTGCCCCAGCACACCTTGCAGGTGTGACAGATTGCAGATGGAAGATTTTGTGGCTGTGTTGGTGTCCCAGTCCTACTGTTAGGAGCCTTGCCTGGTTATAGAAGATGGCCAGCTCGGGCTCTGTATCTCCCATTACTAGAAGACAACACCAGGGTCACTCTTGTAGATTCCAGGGAGTTTCTACTGCACTGGGTTTTTACATCACCCCGTAAATGACACGTTCCAGTCATCTCTCTCAGTACTCTCTCCTTCTGTCTCTCCACCACACTCACCTGATCCCTCCTGTTCCTATCCCCACCCACCACCTTCCAAGGGTGAACCACTTAATCCCCCCCAAGCCCTCCTTGTTACCTAATCTCTCTGGATCTGTGAATTTTAGCATGATTATTCTTTACTTAACAGCTAATGTTCACATGCAAGTGAGTACATATCACTTTTGTTTTTTGGTTCTGGGTTACCTAATTTAGAATGATCTTTACTAGTTCTATTTGCCTGTAAATTTCATGATAGCATTGTTTTTAACAGCTGAGTAATACTCCTTTTTGTTGTGTAGCACATTTTCTTTATTCACTCTTCAATTGAGGGACGAATAAATTGTTTCCAGTTTTAGGCTATTACAAATTCAGCTGCTATGAACACAGTTGAGCAAGTGTCCTTGTGGTAGGATGTCCTTTGGGTATATACCCAAGAGTGGTATAGCTGAGTGTTCAACAAGATTGATTCTCAATTTTCTAAGGAACTGCCATATTGATTTTCAAAGTGGCTGTATAAGTTTGCACATCCACCAGCAACGGAGAAGTGTTCCTCTTGCTCCACATCCTCTCCAGCATGAGCTGACACTTGTGTTACTCATCACAGCCATTATGATGGATGTAAGATAAAATTTCTAAGTAGTTTTGATCTATATTTCCTTGATGGCTAAATATGTTGAACTTTTCTTTAAGTATTGTTCAGTCACTTGACATTCCTCTGTTGAGAATTCTGTTTAAATCTGGATCCCATTTTGATTGGATTATTTGATTTTTTAATGTCTAGTTGCTTGAGTTCTTTATATATTTTGAATATTAGCCCTCTCTCAGATGTGGGAGAAGATAAAGATACTGAGAGGGTGTTTGACATTTACATGTGTGTATATATGCTATGTGTGCCTGTGAACATATATATGTTCATTGGTGCTCATGTGTGGATATGCTACACTCAGTGTATATGGGATATAATGTATATGTGTAAGTATGTTCATGAATCTATGCATACATGGATTTATGTCCTGTGTATGCGTGAATGTATGTATACTTCTCTATGTGTGTGTTCTGCATTTGTTTGTATGTTCAGGTATTTGAAGGTGTGTTAGATGTACATCTGTTTGTACATATATGTACTTAGATGGAAATATCTATACATGTGTGTGGGTTTGTATATTCATTTAAAGTTGCTGAGACTTGTTAGTGAGACCAAATCTTAGCTTCTCTACATAATGGTTCTTAAGCATCTTTTGATCTTATTTCATTGTGATTTGGAAGCTTTTATTGCAACTGGTTGCCACCAATTTAATGATGTTTACCTGGGCTGGCTTCAGTTCTTCAATTGTTCAGTTACATACATCTATATTAATAAAGTTCTACATTGGATGAACTGATGATTAAATCAAGACAATGAAACTATTAACTCTCATAATTTTCAAAGGGGAGGAAATGGAAAAAGAGAATAGACATGTTTGGAAGGCCCATTCTATTTTTATATTAGAAAGTATGCATCTAAAGCAAGCAATGTAGACATTAGATGAAACTATTTTTTGCTGTAAAGATCAGATGTCAGCTAAGAAACTTGTACTGATAGTAGAGTTGTTTAATCAAAACTAGAAAATTTCTTTAGATTCATAATAGTAAAAAAAATGATTTATTTGGGGGACAAAGAAATTCTTGACTCATCACATGAGCCTTTGTACCTTAGCAATTTAGTATCTTACATCAAATAGAATTATAATATATATATGTATATATATATACATATATATATATATATAAATGTATGTATATATATTTAGAAAGAGAAAGAAAATTAACTTTCATATACTGTAGGATAATCATAGACTCCTCTCCCCCAACTACTCCCAGATCTTCCTCACCTTCCCACACACCTGATTCATGGCCCCTTTTACTCTCTCTTTCTTTAGAGAACAGTCAAATAAACAAACAAAAAAACAAATAAAAAATTTTAAAACTCAAATTAAAAAGGAAATAAAGAAAAATCACATGAAATGCACATATATATACACAATTTGGAAACATTGGAAATGTGTAGCCATGTTGTTCAAATGAAAGGCAGAATAAAGTATTAGTAGTTCCTCAAAACCGTAATGGGATTACTCCACCACAATTTCATTTTTGTTAATATCATTAATTCTTTCAGATAGAAATAAATATCTGAATTTCAACACACATTTAAAACCTGGCATTGCACATCCTGTGTACCAGCTATGGCTCCTGAAAATCAGACACAAATTATAATAAGTTCAAGGAGTAGTTTTGCATTTTTTTTAAAAAAATATGACTGTGTGTATTCTTACATAAATATACATTTCTAACAGTGGTTATTTCTATTTTACATCTAGTTCTCTGTCATTCTCTCTCTCTCTCTCTCTCTCTCTCTCTCTCTCACACACACACACACACACACACACACACACACACATACACACACACATGCTCACACACATATAGACCCCTGCATACACACATATACCTACATAATAATAAAAATAAATGAAGCTATTGACGTTAAAGTGGGTAGAATAGATGGGGATTGAGGGTACCTGTGAGGGGCTGTAGGGAGGAAAAAAAGGAGAAAGTAATATAATTCTATTTCATTTAAAACCAGGAACAAAACCAAAACAACAACATCAACAACAAAAGAACAACATCCCACTCTTCTTACTAAAAACTACATCATCCTCTTTAAGGAGGAAGGTTTTTTTTTTTTTTTCCACTTAGTTTCCAGTAAAAACTGTTTTGCAATCTTCTTGTAATGAATCACAGGTTAGCAGCCTAAGCTGTTTGCAATTCCAGCTGCCTCCTGCTCAGGCCTTACTCTAGCTAGCCAGTGTGTGTACCTACACTGGTCTATTCAAGATAAGATGCAACTGTCATGTCAAGTGGTAATGTGAAGTGGTTGTGGGTGACAATCTTTCCTGATGTGTACACAGAGCCAATCAAACAGATAGGAACAGAAGCAAACTGTTGTTCAACAAAAGAAAAGATCTAATACTGAGACAATCAACTCAGAGCACTCATATCACATAGTTTACCCATTTGTCCCTAAGAACATTGGTTCTATGAGACTTAAGTCCTGCTTTTTTTTTTAAATGTGAACTTCTGTTGTGGAATACTTAACTATGTAAAGTTGTGTTACATTTGTTTATGCTGCAGAATATTACTTATTTGTGTAAAGATGTGTTACATTTGTTTATGCAGCATTTGTTTAATGATGTAAAGATGTGTTGCATCTGTTTCATCTTGCCTACCTAAAGCACCTGATTGATCCAATAAAGAGCTAAATGGCCAGTCGTTAGGTAGGAGAAAGGATAGGTGGAGCTGGCAGGAAGAGAGAATAAATAGGAGGAGAAATCTAAGCTTGAGGGAGGGGAGGAGCAAGAGGAGAAGGAGGAGAGAGTGAGGGAGACAGCTGGGGCAATATGTCAGCAGACAGTAGAGGCAGTGAAAGTAAGTATACACAAGGAAAGAAAAGCAAAGAGAGCCGGGCGTTGGTGGCACACGCCTTTAATCCCAGCACTCGGGAGGTAGAGCCAGGCGGATCTCTGTGAGTTCGAGGCCAGCCTGGGCTACCAAGTGAGCTCCAGGAAAGGCGCAAAGCTACACAGAGAAACCCTGTCTCGAAAAACCAAAAAAAAAAAAAAAAAGAAAAGAAAAGAGCCCTGAGGCAGAAGGTAGACAAAGAGAAACTGGTTAATTTAAGTTAAAAGTACTAGTCGGAAATGAGCTTATGCAAGGCCAAGCATTCCAAACTATAAATAAGTTTCTGTGTCATGATTTGGGAGTGGGTTAGTAGCCAAAAAGAGAAAGCATGGTACAGGCTTCCTTTCGTCTAGGTGTTGTTCTTTCATTGAGAAAGATAATTCAGAAACTAGGATCTGGAAATAGGAATATTATATGGCCACAGATGAAAATTAAACTATCCCAAGTAAAAAGATGGCCCTTCACATTATACATTAATTGGTTTCTTAAACTATTATTATGATATCTTGATATAATTCTATGAAAGGATGCAGTTTTGGGAAGTTCAATGGGGAAGTGTTGGCATATTAAATGATAACATTATGTCTTATGGCCTATAGCATGTGCCATGGCAAATGCAAGCTGCAGTGTAGGTCAGTCTATCAGCTCTTCTCGTCTCTGAAGACAGGAGAAGCAACTGAACAAATGATGTTCACTCTGCCAGTTTCCAGAAATTCCAGACTTCCAAATTTAGACCAGCATGAGCCCTGTTGAACTATAAAAGTCAGTTACTGAAGTTCACGGGTGCCTTAGGGCAATGTTGTGTTACAGTTATCAGAGAGGAGCCCTGGACACTGGGTCCTTTGGATGTGTGGCTAAACTTCAGGGTTGGTGATGATATGTACAAGAAACCATGGAGCAAATCATGATCTAGTTATTTTAGAACCTGATATGGCAGGTCAAAGTAGTCACAACAGCAGCTGAGTAGTGATAACCATAAGAGCACCACAGCAGCCATGGTTAGACTAACACAGTCCTATAGTGAACAGTGATATAAGTCTGTGATTCTAGGCTGCAGCATCTCCAGCTGCAGTAGTCATAATAAAACCAGTTGTGATGGCATTTTCCCAATATTTCTATCAGTCTAAACTGTAAGCTTATTTTGCACATTTAAATAATCTTCACATTTCCATAATTGTCACTGGAATTGTGTCTAGGTAGAAGCAGCTGTTGAGCTATTTTTATTTTCTCTCAGATCCATTGATTGATTACCACTTCCATTACCTAAAATGGGTTCTGGATGGCAAGTGGTTAACTTCTTTGTAGTAATCCAGTACGCAGTTATAATATACATGCCATGGTATAAACAAGCCAGTTACTCATTTATACCTTTAACAGACTAAACCTGTAGAAAATGGATGAAGTAAATCGAATGTGTTCAAAGCCCATGGACACTTTGTTAGCATTTCTCTCTGCTTTTGTTTGGCTGTCTTTTGCTAGCATCACACCCTGGCAGTGTCAGTTAGGGGAAACAGTTCTCTGTCTCCCATGAACCAGACAAATTATGTACTTATTAGCTAGAGATCTCAGAACCAGTCAGAGCTGTAAGGGACATATGAGATCACAGACCACAACCTGATCATGAGCCCTAATTGTATTCAATAAAATACTGTGTCTGCAACTGTCACTCAGTAACTCAAGTACAAAAACAAACAAACAAACAAACAAAAATTACACATATCAATGTTGAAGGTTTTTTCCTAGTTATTATTAGTTAAAATCTATTTTTAGGCAATCCCACGTATGCACACAGTGCTTATTGATGACACTCACTCCCTATCTTTCTACTATTCAAGTTAATCCCATTCCTCTCCATAAATCCTTTCTCACATTCATGACTATTTGTTGTGTTTTCTAATGCATTAAGATTAACCAGAGCTGTCTGTGTGAGCACGAGTTTGGAACTTTATATTGAAGCCTGGTGGGCTCAACAGTGGATGCACAGGAAACACACAAGTTCTCCCTCCCCTAAAGTCTGTCAATAGCAATAGTTAAGAAGTAAACTGCAGGACCCTATAAACTGCTACCACTTCCTTGACTTATGGATTAGACCAGTCTATGTGAGTCCGTGCCAGTAGGTTAATTATGGCAAATAGGTAATTATGGCAATTAACATGTAGGTTAATAATGGCAATAACTGATAGTCTGGAGAAGGGTGTTTCATAGTCTTTTCTCTATCTCCTGTCTCTCCCTTTCTTATTCCTCCATCCACAATATTCTCTGAGCCTTGGAGTGGGTAAGATTCATGTCTTGCTGTGACCTCCCAAGTTGCTTATTCTCTGAATACTACAAGTTACGAGTCTCCACATTCACCAGGTTTTGTTTGTTTGGTGTTGTTTTGGTTTGGTTTTTGTTTTGTTTTGCTTTTTTGTGTTGGGGGGAATTCTCTGATCAAGGCTGAGTAACATTTGTCTATGGGTATAAACACAGATATTTAAAAGGCAGTTTAGTGCTGTGTGGATTTTGTTAAAAATCAATTTTGAAAATTCCTTAGCCTATAGTCTTCCTAGTTGGAGATGTCTATCCAGGCTTATAGTACCAGGCATGGGTCTCTCCTTCCCTCTTTTCTGGGAGCAATCCTCCAATCCAGATCAGAGTTGAGTGCACACTCAACTGTCAAACCTTTACTGTGCAAGTGAGCATATCTAGTTCAGTTGGTTTGATTTCTTGCTCGTAAGATTCGCAGTTGGGCTAAACCAGTGATGCTTTCTCTCCCACCCCCAGGCATTTTTTTTTTCCTTTGGGGTAGTTTGAATACTAGCCAGCACCAGGGAAGCTGCTACCTCTCTGTATGTCTGCTTTTTCCATATCTTACAACCAAAGTGTGTGGTGTCTTCTGTATTATGACCTTATCCTCTAGTTCTGCTGGGTAGCCAAGAGGAAAATTTAATATTACATTATTTACCCATTAAAGTTGAACTTGATTCAAATGCTAATTTTTCGGTGGTAGAAATACAGGTCATTATCTAATCAAGAAAATATATGAACTCTATTTTATAGAAAAATGTTGCTGAGAAGAGAAACGCTTTTAAGAATACTGACAAGCCTGCTGTGGTAGTTCATGCCTGCAAATCAATATGAAGTCACAATTTCTTTCCAGTGTAACAGCTTGACTCTTCTGTGCACGGGGGTTCTCAGAGCGATGAGAAAATGCAGAGTCGTGATGAGTAAACTCCAAAAGTATAGAATAGAGGTTCTGCCTCCCATTGCATCATAGATGAAGAGAAAATAAATTAATCCTGTCACTTCTTGTGTATACCAATAGTTTCCTTCCTTGTAATATGAACATCTGATGTGGATATAGGAAAATAAGAACAACATAAAATATTTGAAGTTTTTCTTAATTTGAATATTTTTAAAAATCATATAAAATTGAATTATTGAATAAATTTCTTTTTTATATTTAATTTTTTTATTTTATAATTTGATTTAATTTTACACACCAGCCATGGATTTCCCTGTCCTCCCTCCTCCCACCACCCCCCTCCTCCCAGCCCACCCCCCCATTCCCATCTCCTCCAATAAAACTTTGGTTTATAAACTGTGTTAGTAAGTTTAGTTCACTACTATGACATAAAATAATTTAGAATTCTAGTTCAGAATAGTTTATAATAAGTACTTATCTTACCTACAAGGGAGTTTCAATGTTTTCAGAAGTCAAGAGGAAAGCTAAAATATTTAATTTCTCTGGAGTTAAAAATCTCAAAGGAAAAATCCATCTTAAGTATTTGTACTGATTAGCTGTCATTCTTTACTTTGAAATCTTCCATATCCGAGAAAAGCCTAGTTGTGGTGACATGCTCATTATAACATGTGAAAAACTATTTATTGCAGTTAAATATCACAATATGTCTCATGAAGTTCATTACGGGAAAAAGATAAGCCATGATTAATGCACACATCACATGCAAATGTTCATGAAAATTTGAATATTATCAGATTATCTTTGTTTCATGTGATAGGCCAGGAAATATTTAATAGAGTAAATGAGTAGCAAGTTTTGTTCATTTGTTCATTTATGACTTCGAAATATAAAATGAATAATGTTCAAGAACAAGCCTGTGCCATTTGTAAGTACTATTACTTCAAATTAAAATTCTCAATTGTAAAATCAGTGCTATGGAGTGGTCATAGTGGAAAGGATTCTGAACATGCCACCAAATCCATGAAATAAAGAGTTGGACACTAAGCTTGATCATTTGGAGAATTGGTAAGACTTTTGCATTAGGTTGTTGGGGGAATGCCCTGGAACAGGATATTGAAATCCTAACCTCTTCTTGTCTCTTACTTCTTTATTACCAGGAGCTGAGCAGCTTCCTCTGCCATACGCTCTCACCATGGTGTGCTGCTTCCCCACAGACCCCAAACTATCAAATCCTATCATTCTCTGACTCCAAATAAGCCATTCTGCCTTAAGAAGATCAAATATTTTGCCTTAGAAATGAAATGCACACTGAGACAAGCAGCCTCTGTACACTGTAAAACCTTATATAATTAACGATTACCATAACAACTCAGGCATATGAATTATTTTACCAAGTTATATTTTTATACTAGGGCTGTAATGCCCCATCCAGCAGGGCTTCAACGGGTTCTCGACCACCCTAAGGATGGAATGATTAGGGACAGGAGACACAAAGGAAATGCACCAAGTCAAGATTTCTGATCAAGGTGCAACTTTATTTTTCTCCAGGAGGGTTTATATAGTTCCTGCAGGGTGGGGGGAGCAAGAGGCTGTTATCTGCATAAGGTGGGGCAAACTAACAGGATGTTTACAGGGTGAATAGGTCAAGGGCTCTACTCAATGTCCTGTAGCTAGGCAGCCTGACTGTAAGATGATCTAGTTCCCTGTCTTATGGGGGTCTGTATTTTTCCACTAACTAGAGGTTCTGTCCTTGTCCCTGACATCTCCCCCTTCTTAGTAATAAATCTAAGGGCCATTATAAACCAGGTTCGAATGGTCTAAAAGGAAGGCTCTGAAAGAGGCTTTGCATGGAGGATTACAGAGGCCCTGTCCCTTTAAGGGTTGTGAAAAAGATCCGAGAGGGAATGTCTCTCCAGACTCAAGCACCACAGGCATCCCCATAGTGCGGGAATCAATGGACAGTGCAGTTTTTTAAGGGAGCGGAAATGGGTAAACGCAAGGCTGCTACTGAATAACCGCTATGGCACAGGGCATATAATCCAGGCTCTCGGGATTTTGGGGTACCATGGTCCCCAGCCTGTGCAATCCCAGCTGCACTCCAATCATGCCTTGAGTAAGCCTTTTTCCCACACACAGGTGCAGCCTCCCCTGAGTGAAGGGGTCTGTTTGGGGCATCTCTCATGGGGGGAAATTTCAACCCCAGAGTCCTGCATATCAAAGCAGTGGTAATGAACCTGGATCTGCCTGGCCCGCAGGTCTGTTATTTGGCTTTGGATAAACCGAGCGAGCCAGGAAAGTGCCCATGGCCCAAAGGCAAGGACCAGGAACAGGCTTACAACAGGTCCTAGGAGGGAGGGAAGAAGGGTCTTTAGCCAAGGGGAGGCAGAAAACCAATTCTAGAACCACCCAAGCTCTTGTTCTCCTATTCTTTCTCTCTTTTTCTAGTCCTTTTCTAACCTTAACCATACTGTCCCTGACTACCCCGGTGTGGTCTGTAAAGAAGCAACATTCTCTTTGAGCACAGTACAAAGGCCACCCTGTTGTAGAAAGAGGAGATCCAGGCCTCTCCTGTTCTGTAAAACTACCTCAGCTAGGGAGGAAAGGGATGAATCAAGGGCAGAAATCCCCTGTTCAGGTTGGACAATATCCTCATCTATGGACAGTCGAGGTTCAGAGTAATGTTGGTTGGACAGGACCAGAGAGGCAATCCCTGTGCCTGTTCCCACTGCTCCAACCCCCAAAAGGATTGCTAAGGTGATGTCAGTAACAGGCTCCTGTCAAGGCAGTCGTCTCAGTGTGGCTTCTCTTCCTAGAGACCTAGGAATTAATCTGAGGAATAATAGGTTAGTCTGGGAGAAAGGAACCTGGGTGCCCTGAGTGGCAACACATCGACCCGACCCAGTGGTCTGCAGGTGCACTACGTATGATGGCATCGGTGGGCTTCCTCTGCCATCAGTGTTACAGCTAGAGCTCACACTATAAACAGCCATTCTTTTCATAAAAAGGTGGAGCAGAGTGATAATAGAGCTAAAGGGATGGTGGGGGTTGCTGTGGGCGAAGACAGCAGCCTGGAGGGCTTGCCGCCGGAGGGACAGCATTTGAAACAGAAGAAGTTTCCTCAGGAGAGGGGCTATCTCTCCTGGGCAGATCAGGTATATTTACAGCTCTAACCAGGCGCTCTGGTAACCATCTGGAAGCAGAGTGTATCTGGTCAAGAATGCAGGCCGAACCTCGTCCCCATATAAGGACTGGGTCGGGGCCCTTCCAATGCCCCATGAGGGGATCTCTCCACATGGCTAGTGGTCGGGTGGCATCTGGAGAAGGGTGCCAGTGCCTGTCAGTGGCAGAATGCCCTGCAGCATCTAAGGTGAGGAAGTTGAGAACAAACAGAGCATGGCTCAATTGATCTCTGGGGGAGGTAAAATGAAGGTTAGAAGACTTGAGGTGAGCCAACCAGGTCTTTAGGGTCTGGTGGGCTCGCTCTATTATGCCTTGTCCCTGGGGATTGTAAGGTATCCCTGTGGTATGAATAATTTGTAGACTATCACAAAATTTTTGAAGCCTGTGCTGGTATAATCGGGGCCATTATCTGTCTTTATCTTAGCTGGTTTTCCTAAGGCAGAAAAGGCAAGAATCAGGTGGGAAAGAACATTCTTTGTGGCTTCCCCAGCATGGGGAGAGGCAAAGATAAAGCCACTAAAGGTATCTATAGAGACATGGATAAATTTTTGTCTGCCAAATTCGGGGCAATGAGTAACATCTGTCTGCCAGATTTGGTTGGGAAGGAGGCCTCGAGGGTTGACTGCAAAATGTGGGGCAGGGTGAGAAACAACACAAGAGCGACATTGTTTGACAATTTCTCTGGCCTGTTGTTTAGAGATCTTAAAAAGAAGACGGAGGGTCTGAGAATTTAAATGGTGGGTCTTGTGGGCAGTTTGGGCCTGTAGGACTGAGCCGACCATGACAGGGAAGGTTAGCCTGGTGGCGGCATCGGCCTGTGCATTGCCATCGGTTAAGGGTCCAGGAAGATTACTATGGGCTCTAATATGGCCTATAAAAAATGGGTGTTGGCGAGTCAGGACAAGCTGTTGAATCTGGGAGAAAAGTGGGGTGGCATTGGAGGCAGGCTGTAGATGTAACCAACCGTCTTATAAATAAGAAACACAGAACCAATGCAAAGAAGAAAGCCAAGAGGTCAGAGCTAAGAGCCAAAACCTTACCCTTCCTCCTGCAGTGGTCCTACCTCTCCGAAGGAGCCGGTACTTCCTGTGTTAAAGTCTTTATATAGTCTCTGTTCTGCATTCTCATTGGTTGTAAACCCAACCACAGGACTGCCTCATTACAGCCTGTCTGTATAGACCTCCAGGTGTTCTATGGTTGGTAATGAGATTAAAGGCATGTGTATCCAATCTTAGCTGTATCCCTGAACACACAGAGACTTACCTAGCTCTGTCTACCAAGTGTACAACACCACTTGGTACACTAACGTACAAACCAAACGTACAACACCACTGCCCTGCTTTCCTATGGCTTGCTAATAGCTCTGACCCCCAGGCAACTTTATTTATTAACATACAATTAACATTTTGGTATAAAAGAAAAATATCACCATATTTCCCCTTTTCTATTTTAATAAAAAGAAAAAAGGAAAATGCTTATAACTAACATAAGAAAAAATATATACAGAAGTACAATAACTATATACAATATATACAAGTAATAAATACCTAAACAATGTCTAGTCCATTTGTATTTAACAAATTCAGAGAAAATAATTCTATTATCTATCCTATTGTATCTAATTCACTTTCTATCCTAATTAATCTTCAACTATAACTAAATAATCTTCAACTCCTTCAGAGACCCAAGAAGGAAATAATATTAGCTAACAAAAATAAAAACAGGAAGTACATGCAAGCAACTTCCAAAAAATTGTGAGTTGACAGAAACAGCCAGCTGCCTGGATAGTCATCTGAGGTTTCTCCGCAGTGTTGGGGCATCATCTTCAGCCTATAGGCTTAGCGTATCTGACAGACTCATTTGTGAAGTAGGATGTACACAAAGTCAACAGTTCAACCTCACATTGGGTGAGAGCAGTTCATGTACCAGAAATACCTGAATTCCAGTGGTGTCATGTCATGATTCAGGATTTTAAATTCTGGAAATTGTTGATGTCTTTTGAATTCAGCTGTCCATTCTTCTTGGCTATGTGTGTATGTGGCTTCATCTCAGCATCCCATTCTTCTTCACATCCCGCTATTAATTGCCATTCTACTATTGAGAGGCGTGAGCTTAGTTACTCTTCAAGAATAACTGTTTCAGCTGCTGTTCCATTGCACATCAGAAGCCATCAGCCCACTGCCTGTTCAGCTGCCTTCAAAGAAAAAGGCACTGTACCTTTTCCAGATTGCGAAGGCCACTTCAGGGATGGTGCCATATTGTCCTGGCCTCAGAAGATGCCTTTTGATAAAGCCATAATCACACTTGTTTTGGCAAGAATCAGTAGTCCTTTGTTTCGTGTCCTGTCTGTCCTGTTTGTCAGCAGTTGATTTGAGGATACTTTGTTGTCCGGTGGCTACTTTTGCCACAATGAAAGTTAACTCCATATGCAGTTTCTTCAATGCCCATATTCTCTCTGAAGTAGATTGGTACTGCCAGGAGCCGACATGTCTCAAAGTCATAACAAAAAAGAAAAATTTTCTAAGTTATTAAAACATTTTAAATGCCATATTCTGTAGATCTCTGAAGGGTTTGAAGATGACCTGTCTATCTAAAATATATCTGCTCAATCTAGAAAACATACCTAATATGACTACAAGTTCTATTGTAATGTCTAACTACTAACTTTCATTTCTTTATATTCTAATAGTTGGTAATAACATTCAAGGATCAGAAAATTGTATTACATTGTTAAATGAATGGTATAAATACAGTTAGAAATATACATATAGCATTTTCTAACAATAGCAATTTCAATATATATAATTTGTATACAAAACAATCCAATTCAATGTAAAGTATTTAAAACTAATAATTGTCTTTTTCTTTTTCTTTCTTTCTTTTTTTTTTACCAACAACCTTAAATCTAATCTCCTTTGCTTAGCCCTTTTCCTAACCCTTGACAACAATTTGTAACCAACCCCCCTAATTAATGAAAATTATCCCAGACCCATAACCCATTAAAAGACCAAAAAAAACACCCGCCCCACACCACCTCTTTGGGAATGTGGGCGTTGTATTCTTAAAATTGCTTCTTACTGGGTATGGGCGAAGGTATCTTTATCCTGTAAATAAAAATTTTAGGTTAATTGTCAAATTCTAGGAAAGGTAACTATATCCTTCGTTATCCAGTTTGTGTATAATGCCAAAGTTCAGGGTTTATCTCAAATCCTTATTCAAGTAGTCTTTGAGACTGGATCATTTCAGCTAGCTTTCTCAAAATTGCTCTGAGCATTTTGTAGTTTAAAGCTGATCTGTAGATGATGTTTGTCAGCTTAGTGATGTTATTATTGTCCACGTGGAGTTGTTGTTGTTGTGGGGCCCCATCTTCTTCCTGGAGACTTCAGTTGATGTTAGGCCTGGCCATGAATTCCTGCAGAAAACTGATAAGAGACTCGAACACAAAGACATATATATGCAGCTAATTGAAACCTTTTTACTTTCTAGAATTAGCTAGTATTCTATATGAGCATTCATATCTTAACAAAGTTGAAAATGTATATATATATATATATATATGTTAATCTTGTAAATTTTGATATAAAATTCATACTTTAAGAAAAGTTTAAATGATCAGAATAGAATCAAAGAGTTGAGATTAGTAATAGAATAGTTCCTTAATTAATTTGGCTTTTCTCCTGTCCCATAGCAGAAGATGGCTCTTTCTTCTGGCATGATACAGAGATTTTGCATTTTCCTTTTAACAACATGCTTGAGTTTAAAGAAGGAGAGAGCCATTCTCCAACTCCAAAGTCAGCTTTAAATTTTAATTGAATTGGGACTATTAGAAGACCAATAGTGTTAAATCTTTAGAGAAAAGCAGAAACAAACATTTAGGAAGACATAAAATTTTTTAAATGATATACCCATACGCCATTTCACTCTGTTTCTTGGGATAGATGATTTGTCCCTTTTCTTCAGTTGTCCCATTTGTCCAATGTTCTTCAGATTCTTTAATCTTCATTCTCCTAAAAGACAAAAACAAAAACCTATCCCCAATGTTGTTTGGGGATGTTCCTTTTTGACAAATTATTATCTGATTAAATGAAAAGACATGTGTTACTGGTATAAGTTAGTTTAAGTTGGATAGTTGATGAACTATCACCTCCTCTAATTAAGAGGTCTCTCT
>CABHPP010136641.1:7908-41837 GCA_902168425.1 Peromyscus attwateri | reverse complement strand
CTCTCTCTCTCTCTCTCTCTCTCTCTCTCTCTCTTTTCTTTTTTTTGAGCTGAGGATCGAACCCAGGGCCTTGTACTTGCTAGGCAAGTGCTCTACCACTGAGCTAAATCCCCAACCCTACTATTTCTTATCAGTCATATTTTTAGATGTTTTTGCCTTTTTCCTCCTGAATATCTATTTTTTGTTTGTAATTTTCTGTCTTTTAAAAATTAATTCCTTTTACTTTTGAGATTATATTTACGTCATTTCCCCACTCCCTTTCCTTTCTGTGAACCCTTGCTGTCTTTCTAATTTATGGCCTCTTTTCATTAATTGCTATTACAGGCATAATTGTATGTGCATATGCATATACATTTCTAAATACAGCCTGCTCAGTCTGTATACTGTTACTTGTATGTATTCTTTCAGGGCCGACTGTTCCTTACTGGATAAGCAATCTCTGTGCTCTTCCCTGAGGAAGACTGGAAGCAACTGGAATGTCTCCTCCTGAGGACTGGTTCTCGTTGAACCAGACGCACATGCAAGCTTCCAAAGGAGAGACACTAACAACAATCCTACTCAGTACTCAGCTACGACGCCTATGACCACATCCATGGCCAGCACGGCACAATAACCATAAGAGTGGGGTAGCAGCATGCGTACCTTGGTGGTGACGGACAGCTCTCTAATTGGACTTAAAACCTGCCCAGTAAGAGGGAAATTACACCTGGTATAGGAAACCTAGGCAATTACCCAGGGCTAATAAAGTCACGGATCTTGCAAAAGAACCCTACAAATGCTGCTTGCTTAAACTGCTTTACAAGTGTAACCCCTGACTACTTTCTGAATACTTGTCTTAAACCCAAAGGTAAGTGTAGTCCTTACCCCTCACCAAGGAAACTTCTCTTACAGCAGACAGAGGCCACTACAGAAAACCACAACAATCAAAACGCGTGTTTTTTGTTTTGTTTTTGTTTTCTACCTTAGTGATATCCCTCTTTTTGCATCTTTTCAGTGCACCCCTCCCTTCTGCTCAGGGTTTCTCAGCTGACTCGCGACGGTCAGCTTCCTATGTTCCTGGCTCTTTCGTTAGACACACAACTGGATGTCTCTGCACTCCTCCTGCACCGGCTATGTCTCTCTCACTTCCTTGGACTAATGGCATGTGGTAAGGAGTAAAATTTACCTCTGTTCTAAGGGTGGAAGAGAGAAAATGTCTTTCAATGCTCCCTTCCTGCTGGGCACCAGTAGCTTTCCATGTGGCAAATCTTTAATAGCCTTGCTCTCTGAGTGGCAAAGATACAGAACAGAGGAGGGATGGAGAGAGATTACTATGGTTTGGTGACTGTCTAGTTTCAGTTTTGCAAGATGGAAACAGTTTTGGAGCTTGAATGTAAAACGGTGTTCAGGTCCTTATCAATACCGAATGTAAGATTTAAAATGGTGGGGTTTCACTTCTGCCTGCCAAAGCAAAGCACCAGGGACTGGGTGGCTTATGACCTGGAATAATCTGTGTCTTGTGGTCCTGGAGTCTGGAAGTCTTCAATCTAGGGGTCAGGGCTTGGAAAGGACACTCTCCTGACCTGTAGACTGTTACCCCCTCATCACACCCTCGCCTGGCAGAAGAGGAGTAAGAAATCGCTCTTAGGTCCCTTTTATAAGGATGCTAACCCTCCAGCACCCTCATGATCTAATCACCCTGCTTCCAGACATCTTCCCATTGTGGGTCTAGATTCCCAAATATGCATTTCAAGAGGTTGCATATGCGCTGTATAATGGATGGTTTAAAGTTGGGAAATTGACTTTGCCATTTCAGAGACTTGCAGCATTGGAAGAGGCGATTGCTTCTGATCCCCAAATTGTAGGGATAAAATTGAAAAAAAAATCAGAGCAACAGTGTGAACTGAAACTTCAATTCATAGCAAAGATCACATCAAGAATGCGTATTCAGCATAAATACTGTAGAAGGATCTGGGTAGACTGAGGTTTAGATCACAAAAACAGTGGAGGGTGTGGTGATTGTAAACACTTAAACTTGAAGCAAAACTGCAGGAGTGAAGAAGAGACACAGGCTGTTGTCTCTGTGAGATGAAACAGAAGAAAGAAGCAAATACAGAATCAAAGCCAAGCTGACCAGGAGAGTGTGTCTCCCGGTGCAATCAGAATGAAGTGGACGAGGAGTCAACATGGAGATTTGAAATTTCCTATAGACTTGTGAGTGCTGATGGGCAAAAGTGGAATTAGAAAATGCCTGGCTGCCCAGAAAGTCAAGTCTAATAAGGGCTATGGTAAAAGTGAGGAAGGAGTTACTGACAAGATTCACAGGAAGTAGTATAGAGGAAGCCACCACGAGGAGCTGAATCAAGCTGTAGTTAAATATATATGGCATGCTATAGAAAATTATTCTATGTATATAATTATGTATGATATACAATATAGAATATACTGTATGTATATGTGTGAAATATGCATCTAAAAGATAAGGAGCTCTAAAACTTTGGAAGAAATTTCACAATTCTTTAGTTTCAATCTTAGCTACACCCATCTATTTCCATCTCCTGATGCTGCCATTTCATTCTTGTGCACTCTGTGCGTGTGGAGGGGGAGGGGCTGATGTCTGATGAAGATGGCTGCTGTTTCCAGGTACAGTGCCCTCTACTCTTTGGCTTGATGCCATGACTGTATTTGAGAAGAGCGTGAGAGGATTCGGGGTGTGTGGTGGAGCAGTGGGGCACTTCCCTTACTTCTCTGTCAGGTACAGTCATGTGAGTGTCTTGGCCAACCAAATTTTAGCAGAAGCAATCTGTATCACATGGTCATCTTTAAGGAGACTTTGAAAACCAAGAGATGGTTTGCGTCACTTTCCCCTGTCACAGTGATCAGCAAAGTCTGGACAGCGACACTTCTAGCAAGGTCGGATGGACATGTCCTGTGTGAGGAGCAGGCCTATCTGATGTAGAACGATGATTTCAGAGGCGTTTCCTGCAGCACAGTCAGACCCATCATAGCATAACCCAGTACTGCATCCATTCCTGGAGTCCTTCACTGTCCACAGGTTTTGATTATTTCCTGTGGTTAATCATGCTCATCTTTTTGTTTAGGACTTCTGACCTGCCATCGCACCTAAGTCCTCCTGCAGACCAGGTTGAAAACCGTGGCTCCAAGCCAGATCCACCTCCTTTCCTGGCTCCCTCCTCGTACCCACTCTGCTTTACTCTCTCCTATCCCCTCCCCACTGCCCTGCAGAGGAAACAAATTTCATCAGTCTGTTTTTTAAATAGAAGTGAAGTCAGCCAGGTGTAATGCCCTTGTTTGCTGACTGTGACAGCTGATGCTGTCAACTTGCAGGACCTAGAGTCACCTGGTAGACAATCCCTACTGATGCCTGTGAGGAGTTTCTAGACTGAGATAACTGAGAAGGGAAACCTCCGTTAACTATGGGCAGATCGTCCGTTCTCTGTAGTCCTGTACTAAATAACTGAAGGAAAGAGAACTGAGCACCAGCACTCCTCTCTCCGCTTCCTGATTCTGGGTGCAGTGTGACGTGCTGCCCCACGCTGCCTTGACTTCCTTCCTTGATGGACTGTACCCTCGAATTGTAAGCAAAAATAAAATAAATCTCTTCTTCTTTAAGTCACGTGTGTCATTTTGTCACAGCGCTGAGAAAAGCAAGGAGTACACCTCCTGAGCATAAAACACACATGGAGGAAACCTGGGTTCCTGAGACTGCCTGCCTGGCTCATCTGCCTTTGCTCAGAGCACTTGGAGGTCCACAAGTTGAATTTTCCCTTCAAAGTTCGTCACTGTGGCTGTTTCTCAGAAGCGGCTGTCAAGCCGCGCCGCTCTGTTGGTTTTCCTCTCGCTGTCACACTTCTCTTTTGGGTCAGCTCCTCCCTCCTCCTCTTCTTTCTTAGTCAGAAATGATCCCGCACCTCTCTAGGCACATCACAGTTCTGTGACAGACCTTCAAAGCCACATAACAACACAGGATAGCTTTTCCTGTTTCCTCTGCTGTGCATAGCGGAAAAGTTAAAGCCCCAAACTACTAGAGAGCAGAAGAAAACATGTGGCATGCTGCAAAGGTGGAGAGAACCATCCCACTCCTGTCCACAGGTTAAACACAACATTCCATTCACAGATATACAAGGAAAATGTGCTGAAGTGTGTCTTGATGGGTCCAGAGTGTCTCATCCCACGAGACCTGTCACCATGCCCAGTCACACTCAGTCAGTGAAGGAGACGCTAACAGATGGAAACCTCAGTGTCCAAATTCCATTTGGAGGTCAGAAAAGAAGGAAGCTGGTTGAAGAGGCCCCTAAGTGTCCCTTTGAGACTTTGGCATATAGCCTTCTTTCTACGTTTGGTTCTTACCAAATGGCTCTCCATTTTGCCCTTTGCTTTGGTGCCTTCATCAAGGACACATTTTTGAGCCAAGTCTTAGGATGAGTCTACGGCTCAGGAGTCATGTGAAACCTACCCTCCTAACCCCACAGAGGAAGAGTGAAGCCTGGAATCTGGAACTTTAGGTATACAGATATTTGAAGAAGGGGTGACCGCCCACGGGCAGCAGAGGCCATTTGCCTCTTGGGAATCATCTAGTGTCACCACAGGTCAGTGCTGCCTGGATGTGGAAGTTCAAACCTCCATCTGGGAGCTCAACCAGGTTGGTTCACCTCTCCCCTCCCCATTTGGCTTCTTCCCTTGCTGTGGTATAGGACCCAGGTGACAGGTGACTTCTCAAATTGGAAATCCCAACAGTCCTCTAGAGCTCACTGCTGAGGTCACTTTTGCTGCTCTTTTGGCCACGTGGTATTCAGAAGGAAGTGTGCTCAGCCCTCTTGAGAGTCCTTGACGGGTGAGGTGGCGAGGGAGATTATCCACTTTTGCAGCAGATTTTGCCTGAAGTGACTCACGCTGAGGGCTTGGGAGCCTGGTTCTATTTTGGGCAGGCTCTCCATCCCCTCTGGTTATCACTGCTCACAGCAGCACTAGTTATCTGGGAGCAAGCCTGGGGCAGAGTGTGAAGGGAGGAAGGGCCATCTAGTTACTCTTGAGCAGGAAGAGGGGACTATGACAGCCCTAAGTGAGAAGGGAGGAGCTGGCCAGGCTAGGAAAGGTTCTGAAAGACTGACAGATTCACCCCACTTTTGGGACCTCTGATAGCTCAGAGCCCATGCTGAGGACTGATGTATGAATGAGGTTCTGGGTCCCGTAGCATGGAATAACAGTGAAAGCTCGATGTCTCATCACTTGCCGTCAGTGGGAACTTTTGCCCCAATTTGTAAAATTGTGGTTGATTGTTGAAACAGCCTCAGGGTACCAGTATAAAGGAAATGGTATTAATCAAAACACAAACACACAGCAGAAAGGACCGCCCTCTCATCTAAGTTCAAAGAACAATGGGAAAACCTTTCTGTCATCAGAGGGTTGCTCTGTGGGTACCGGGGTCTGCCATACACCTGCGAGACTGAACCAGTCTGAGAGATGACTTCCAGGAGGGCGGGTGAGGCAGCATGTTCAGGCTGCTCTCAGGTGTCAAAAGAAGCTGGGGACATGGCCTCCCATCCCCCTGAATGCTGGAAGGCAGAAGAGAAGAGGCTCCCATACAATTGCCTGCAGACACATAGCTGAAGAGTATCACATGATGGCTTCATCACATGGAATGGAAGTGACCTACCCTCTCTGTCCTGGGTGACAGCATGGGACGAGGGGGGCTCACACCGAGTGACCTCTGCTGGCCATCGCTGGAGTTTTCACTGACTTCTTCATTGAGAAACCCAGTGGGCTGACCTCTGACCTCTAGAGTTGGCTATGCTCTGGTCTACCTGCAGGGCTCCCTGGGGAACTAGGACATGAAGGACCAATGGCCTCTTGCTCAGAACAGGCAGGTAGGTGTCTTCGCTTTCCCTGGGCTTCCTGGTGCCTCTGCAGTGCCACTCAGGTCCCCATGATGGGGTCTGTCCCCACAGGGCTGACACACACACACACACACACACACACACACACACACACACACACGCACACACTCTTCCACTAGGGTATGTGGGCAGGGAGAAGAGTTGCCCTCCCCCTTCCTGTGTCCAGTTCAAGCCTACACACACACACACACACACACACACACACACACACACACACACACACCACTGCAGCAACTGCAGAGCATCCTGGCAGGAGGGGAGGAGGAAGACGGACACATGGACAGCTCTGGTCTCTCTGGAGGCCCAGGACAGCAGAGCAGTTAACAGGCCAGCACTTAGAGCTCTGGGATACGGAGATCACAACAGGAGTTTTACATCAAGTCGGGGAGGAAACCTCCAGATGCCCCTGGGGCCAGACTTTTCCTCCTCTAGGCCCCAAGAAAACAGAAATAGTTTTCTTACTGCAAGGTAAGATGTGATCCACCACTCACGATGAGGAAGCCTGCATGCTTCTGGTGGAAACTGGGGTCACTGGCCGTCCCCATTCATTTTCTCTACAATTAAGCCATTTCACACTTGTGGGATTTATGTGTGTCCTTCATAATGATTCGCTGTCCTGATGTGACTTGCCTAGAATTTCTTTCAATTTCATGTAAATATTTCTGAACATAAATATTAATGAATCACACGCTGTCAGGTGCTTGATCCCTTCCACACCTCACAGGTGGTAGCTCCAGGCCCTTTCTGGTTTCCGTGTGAGACAAGCTCCCGAGGGTTGCTGGATACAGAGCAGCTCCTGTGGACCTCACATACAACTTTCATTCTTTTCTGACAAGTCAACTCTGATAGCATATTAAGAGGTATGTACTCAAACACAGACTTCTAAAGACCCGGCGTAAACATGTTCAATAAACAAAAAGAATACCATCAAAGACACACAAAGGAAACTGCTGGGGAGCCACCATGTGTATGTCTAGCAGGCAACGACCATTAATCTTTAAATTATGTGAACAATTAATCAAAATGACTATAAGACACAGCCATAGATCTTACAGAAAATCTAATAAAAATGGTTAGATAAGACACATGAAGTCCAACTATATATACTTTCACCTTGATTGATCCTGATTAATAACCATAATGTAGCATTCTTGAGCCTTTATGGTGGGAATCGCTGTGCTTTGTGACTGGTAGAGCTGTGTCCACAGTGGATTCTGAGGTCAGAGTTTTTGTTAAGTTTTGGGTCATCTGAGAATTTTCTTTTTATAGGCGGGCCCTGGCGTGAACAGGAGGAGGAGACAAGAGAGAGTGTCTTAATTCAGAGGGTGTGGTGCTGACCTGTGTTGTTAGTTGTTGGCTTGTTCTTTTGTCTCTCTGATCATCAGGCAAATTTTATTAGGGTACACAATATATTATCACAGACCTGCAGCCAGTTCATTTTTCATCTTACTGGACCACAGGTGGTAGTATTCTGCTTACAGAGAAACATGGTTTCCCTGAAACCCAAGGAACACGGAGAGCTTGGTTCATTTGACCAGTGGGTTGTGGTGGTCTCCTGAAGCCAATGTGAATGTTCTGCCCCAGCCCTCTGCAGCAGATCTGCTCCTCAGTTCCTGGAAATAGGTCCAACATGCCAAGAATTGAATACAAAGCCCCACTGGGAAGTCTGAAGCATTGCCATAATGTCTGCCTCTTGAGGGGAGAAAGGAAAGCATGAAGGTCAGCTGTGAGCTGGAAACCCTGCTCTTTTCTAGTGATGAAGACTTCAAGGCAAATCTTGGTGCTGAAGAGGGGTTCCCACACTTGGGACACAGGTGTCTCTAGATATACTCTTGTTTAGTAACATATTCTCTCTCTCTCTCCCTCCCTCCCTCCCTCCCTCTCTCTCTCTCTCCCTCCCTCCCTCCCTCCCTCCCTCCCTCCCTCCCTGTCTTTCTGTTCTTCCTCTCTAGGTGTCTACACCTCTGTATACATAGAGAGATGACAATATGAGAGATGGATAGATAGATGGATACATGAAAAATAAATGGCAAGTGGAAGGATAGATGATAAAGAGATGATATATCAATGGATGGAAAGATAGGTATATAGGTGGATGGTAGATAATGTATAGGAGATAGATGAATAGATGATAGATGGATGGATGGATAGGTAGATAGATATATAGATAGATATATAGATAGATAGATAGATAGATAGATAGATAGATAGATAGATATAGATGATAAAGAGATGATATATCAATGGATGGGTAGATAGGTAGATAGGTGGGTGATAGATAATATATAGGAGATAGATGAATAGATGATAGATGGATGGATAGATAGATAGAGAGAGAGAGAGAGAGAGAGAGAGAGAGAGAGACAGACAGACAGACAGATAAATATAGATGATAAAGAGATGGGTAATAGGGGATAGCTAATAAACAGATGAGGATAGACAGATAGATGACAGGTGATTGGTAGACACCAGCTGACTGCAGCACTATCTCCCTCATAGTGAGTGCATCTAAGGTTGTCACTGTGCTGGAGACAAATCACATTTTCAGAATTCTGGGAAATGAAGTAACAACATTGAGAAAATAGAATTCACTGTTTTGCATCATATGAAGTTGCTTTTTAGGAGTTGGATAAGCTCATACTGGCTCCCTCCTGTCTAATATGATGTTCTTTAATGCTGGTAACCTGCCACAGGGGTATGATGGAGGTCCAGGGTGTATGATGGAGGTCCAGGGTGTATGATGGAGGTTCAGGGTGTATGATGGAGGTCCAGCATGTATGATGGAGGTCCAGGATGTGTGATGGAGGTCCAAGGTGTATGATGGAGGTCCAGGGTGTGTGATGGTGGTCCAGGCTTTCTGATGGATAAGGAACAGTGACCCTGTTTGGCTGGGAGAGGCTCATTGCCTGCCAGGGTCCTGCATAGGAAGCACTTGTTACTGAGGGAGGTGATAATCCCTGTGGATAGTCAAGAGACTCTCACAAGGTCCCCAGGGCAGGGATATGTAGATGAATTTCTAAACAGTCTTATTAAATAAGAAACACAGAGCCAAACACAGGGGTAATAGCCAAAGAGATCAGAGAACTAGCGAAAAGCCATGACTACCTTATCTTACCACCTAGCCACCGTCGCTTCCCCAGAGAGAGCTTCTTCCTGTGTAACCTGTGTTTTTATTGCCTTTCTGTTCTGCTTTCTCATTGGCTCTAAACCCAGCTGCATGACTTCCTCATCACTGCCTGTCTATACAGACCTCCAGGTCTCTATGGTTGGTACTGGGATTAAAGGGGTGTGTCACCAGGATTGGCTGTGTCCTTGAACACACAGAGACTCTGCCTGCCACGTGATTAGATTAAGGGAGTGTGCTACCACCATCTGACTTCTATTTATGGCTGACTATGACCTCTGATCTCCAGGCAAACTTTATTTATTAACATACAAATAAAATATCACATTTCAGCACAAATAAAATATCACTGCAGGTGACTTCCACTGTTACCCACCAAAAGGTGGAGAGGGACACAGGCTCCCTCTTAGCTCTCCCACACCAAGGGTACCATTTCTAGCAGGAACCACAGTGCACCAAGGAAAGATACAGACATCTGAGAAAGAGTCATCAGGTATAAAACTTTGGGGTGCACCATAAGGAAGGTGAGAGAGAAGAGTACTGCCTGGAGAGGCCATATTTATTCAGTAAATGCCACTTCAAAACACAGCAAGGCAACATGCTGGTGGTTAAAGTTACTGTGTTCACATGTTGGTGGCCTGTGACATCAGCTATAACTTAGGACAGAGATTGTCTAGCCGATCTAGAGTCACCAAATCTTGATAGACCTGATGGCACATGGCTGTTATCCTTGCACTGAGACAGGAGGATAGCCAGTTAGGGGCCCTCCTGGACTATATACCAAGACTGCCAGTCTCAAAAAAAAAAAAATGGATAAGCACCACAAAAATGTTTCTGGAGGGAGTAGAGGAAGAAAAGTTATATAGAGAGTAAGGATGGAAGTAAACAGAAGTGTTGGGGGTGGGGTGGGGTGGGGGGTTGGGGGGTGGAAAGGAACTTGAGGGGATGGAGGAGGAAGCAGAGGGTAGGGTGGAGGAGGGGGTCAGGGAGGAAGGGGAAGAGGGATTGGAGGAGGGCTGCCGTGGGGCCACTCTGAGCAGCCTGCTCTTCCCTCTTGTGCTGGCCCTTCGGTCACTGGCTACTATTTTTTTTAATTATTGATTTTTTAAATTTATGTAATGGTCACAGGTAATAAAACAATAAGTCATAAGAAATGCTTGATGTCATCTATTTGCTGCTATTTTAGACTCTGTTTTTGTGACCGAGTCCCTCCTATTATCAGGCTCTCCCATCTGCATCACGCCTGCTCTTTGTCACCTAACAGGAGGTAAGATTAGACCTAGGAATGCCCTGGCACCTAAAAGAAAACATTTCAGCAAGAAGACGTGTAGAGTCCTAAAGAAAACATAAGCCAAACTGCAAGTGGACCCTCGGGTCAGGTGTACCTTCCTCCGATGACCCAGCAGTGAACTCCCCTGTGAGAGCCTGCGCTGGGGGATGGGGGTCAGGGCTGTCCTGGCTTGCAGGCTGGAGGCCACTGTCCACTCTCCTGGGCTGCATTCAGTTTGCATCAGATGCATTTGTCCGCAGGGCAGAACCCAATAAAACCCGGGGAAAGTCAATCAATACCGAATTACGAATTACGGCACCAACTTGGAAATGCCTTTCCCCGTGTCTCCCATCAGCGGGGCTGGAGTGGGCTCACTCGCTGCACTGGCTGACAGAATGATAAGCGGCGGTAATTTGCCTTAAAAAACTTAATGAGTGGATCATCGCACGGAGGAAAGGGAAGCAGACCCGGGTCCCACGGCGGCCCCGCGGCACGCTCGACTGTGCAGTAAGCAGACAGCCACGGTGACATCGCAGCCTGGGCTCCCCAGATGCAAACCCTCTCCCTCGCTTCCAGAGGTAATGAGGAGGTAATGAGGCTTGGCCTTGGCGCAGGCCCTTCCTCCCATCAGCTCCCCGGAGGCCCCCCGCCCCGAGTCGGCACCGAGCTCTGCAAGAGAAAGTGGGGAAGCCAGGCCTGGCCAAGCCATCCATTCCCCTGTTGAAGAAGGCTCCAAGATACCCTCCTTGACACTGGCAGACACGGTTAGGCTGCTCAGTGTTTAATTTGGTTTGATGGAGCGGTGACCGCTCGGGCCAGGACCCCCCTCCAGCTCTGGGCACCTTCTAGTCTCTTCTCCAGGTCTGCCTGAGCCGAGGTCTCAGTGATAAAGCCCGAAAGGTGGGCAGCGGGGCGGTTTGAGAACATCAGCTTAATTTGAGTTGAAAGGTCTTTGTTGTAAGTCGGGGAAGGGAGGGGCCTGGGGACTTCAGCGAGTGTTTTGCTGGCAAGCTTGTTGAGATATGACTGCCTTTGTTGTGGTAATCTGAAATTAATTTGCACTTGAACCCAGCTTTCTTCTGGGCTCAATTTAAACACTGTTATAATTATGCACCCTGCATGAAATTGAGAACAGACCGGGACACACAAAGCCGAATCTATGAATTCCCCAGGTAGGAAGTGCCTCTCCCCCTCTTATCTCACACGGTAATAAAACAAAATGTTCTGGGGGCCCACGCTTAAGAGAGAGGCGCTTGCCTGAGGGGGACACCGTTAATCAGCCGTCTACACGCTGTACCGGGCGCGTTCACAGTAGGTCAGTCGCTTCCTTTCAAAGTGATGTTAAACTTTTGCTAATACTAGTTGATTTGTACCGGGATCGTCATTTTTTTTAAAGTGAAAATGGTGTGTTTCCTTGCTTGTCAGGCCCCTCATCTAAAAGACTTCTTCCCCAGCATCCATTTTCTCAGGTTCCTCTTAGCTGTGAGCAGCCACCCCTTCCCGGTACCCCCATTCATCTCTGCAGTACCTTTCTTGTTCAGCCTCTTATCAGCATTCTTAGTTTTAACCCAGATTAGTGTTTTTGGTGAGGGATCTCATTAGCTCCCAGCCTATCTGCTCGGCAACTGACTTTGGCATTGTAATGCAAGGATGGTTAGGCCCCCTGCCCCCCACAGTGCCTCCTCAAGTCAAACCTGAGGCTTAGAAAGGGTGAACTCACTCCTCTCAAAGAAAACCGTCTAAAAGTCAGGAGCAAGTGTAAGTTCCCATCAAAAGAAATGCCAGAAGTGGGCAGAGGATGGGAGACTGAGGGAGACCGGCCAGTGGACCTGTGAGTTTATACCCGCTGGTCACTAGCTCACCCCATCACCCCCACCTCAGTCTATCTGTCCACTTCCCGTTGCCCCACATCCCCCACCAAGAGGTTCATGGCTCTTTAACTATCTTCCTAGTCGTCAGAGGTATAGAAGGACTTGAGCTCCACTTTTACAGGAACAGAGAGGCTGCTTGGTGCTGTGCAAGCCCTGGACAGACATCTAACAAAGAAGGCTGTCCGCAGGGAGACCTGAGCTTAGCACTGACACTCTGCTCAGGTCTAACCGCTGAGCAGGGACAGCATCTGATGCTGCCCTTTTATGGAAGTAAAACACCTACGTGCTTCAAAAATAAAATAAAACAAAATTTCCCCCTAAATGGGATCTCTAACCTGTCACTCAGGGAGGAATGTCAGCGCTGGATGTAACTGGTCGCACTCATTGGTAACAAATTTGTTTTGGAGAAACCCATGAGTGAGCAGGCACAGTGGGTTTCAGGGAGCAACATGCTCTGATGGAACGCTTTGTCTTCCATGGGTTTTGTGTGGATTCGTGGTTTGGGAGACATGAAGAACTTTCTTATTCTAAGGCTACAGTGGCAATAGGATTGCATTGCTTACTGTTCTCCCAAACTTGAAAAGGAGGAGGGGGGGGAGGATGGGGAGGAGAAGGAGGAGGAGAAGGAGGAGGAGGAGGAGGAGGAGGAGGAGGAGGAGGAGAAGGAGAAGGAGAAGGAGAAGAAGAAAGAAAGAAAGAAAGAAAGAAAGAAAGAAAGAAAGAAAGAAAGAAAAAGAAAGAAAGAAAGAAAGAAAGAAAATGGGAATAAGTGGTTTTTTATGCCCTGTAACCACTTCACTGAGTACATTATTTCAAACAAACTACTGGAGCCAAGGTCACACATTTCACTGGTTACTCCTGAGGACAGGGTTACAGAGTCAGTCTTGGTATCCAGGGAGGTAGTGGCCAGAGTACTGCAGGCAGGTGTGTGCCAATACCCAGTGAGGGAGGAAGTGCCATGGTTGCATCCTTTGTCCTATAAGGAGATGTGTGCCTCAGATGGCAGAGTGGGAGATCTGCCCCACCCAGTGCTGGCACCTCATCCATGCACTATCAAGGTGACCTGGTGCCCCCACTATGATGTAGGGAATTAGAGAGTCCGGGGTGCACTTGGAGGAGGTCCTGAATGAGGGAGGTGTGGGAGTGCACATTCCACAGGAAAGAGTGGGGATCTGGGAACTGCACAGCACAGCTGGTGCACCTGTTTTCATAGAGAAGCGTGGAGGGGCAGGGGCAGTTCGCTAGGGATCCTGTGTGGGCATGCTCCATTTCTCAGAAGACACCTCTGCAAGTCTATGTTGTACAGTGAACATGTGTGTCTCTGTGCCCTGGAAGAGGAATGGGGCTCTAAGATCAATCAACTAAGGACACCTAAGAAATGCAGGGCCCTAGGGTGCCATGGAGAGAATGAGGGAGGGCCAAAAGGCTGGCTAACCCAGGAGTTTCTGCCTTGCTGTCTAAGGCCCTCCCCATCCCCCTTCTCCCTCCCCCCTCCCTAGCACTCTGCTCACCTCTCTCCTCTTCCCTTCCTCATCTCCCCTCCTCCTCTGGGCCTTATCTCTGAGCACTCAATCATGCTGTGTGCATCCCCATTGCTCCCTGACAAACAGCCAGGGCCAAACAACCTTCCACACACAAAGCAGGGAGCGGCCTCTCCCAGGATGGCACCCTGATCTCATTATTGATTATCTGCTTCCTTGGGTTTTGTTTCCGGAAAGTTTGATATGGGGCAACAGAGGTGACAAAAGATTGGCAGGGGCCCTGGAAGCTAAGTGGCTAGCATTAGATCAGCAGCAGATGGCGGGGTGTTGGGCAAAAGCCACAGACACATCTTGACTTCATCTCTGGCGCCTTTATCTCAAATCTGTTTGAGCTCTCCCAGGCAATTTACTATCCTTGTCGCTGATTTTATCTGCTAAATGTGCCCCTGTGAAGAACTACTTTTTGAATGATGAATCAGTGCCCCCTTTAAAGAAAGCACACAGCTTCAGTGTGAATACGGCTGCCTGAGCGGTCCAGGGGAACCTGTTCCTGATAATGCCATCCTAGGAAAACCCCTGTCCTATACGTTCACATCATCCGCGGTAGCTGACTTGATTTGTACAGGGCTGAGGTACGGATGTGGCCCTGCATGGAGCTCACATCACACACTCAGTGTGAGGCAGAGGATTCTTTGATATCATCTGGGAAAGAAAGCCGCATCTGTCTCCTCCTCTTGAAGTCCTGGGACCTCTATAAATGGGCACTTGTGACTGCACTGAGGCCAGGCTTGCCTGTTCAGCCCAGGGGTCCTGCTCAGCGAGGTGCTCGAGTGTAGTTTGTCCTTCTCAAGGGCGTCCATGCCCTCCCAGTCCTCACTCCTGATTCCCTGTGGCGGTTAATCTTATTGTCCACTTGACTAGATCAGCTGAGAGACATACCTCTGGATAGATCTGTAAGAGTATTTCCCAGAAGGATTAATGGAGCGAGCTAGAGCCTCCCCAAGATTAGACATCTTTGAGTAGAGGTGGCCTAAACATAAGGAGACCTGAGAAAAGGCATTGGTTGTGACCTGCTTTCATTCTCCCCCTGCTGGTGAGCGTATCTACTAGGCTGCTGCTGCTGCTGCTGCCATTATGGACTTTGGAACCAGTTTCTTTGACAGTTCAGGAATTCTCCAAGTTTTCATAGCTAGATCAGAACTGTAGATGTAACCAACCATCTTATTAAATAAGAAACACAGAGCCAATACAGAGATGAAAGCCAAGAGGTCAGAGCAATACCTAAGAGCTATAGCTAAGAGCTAAGATTAAAAACCTTATCCTTCCTGTCACTATTGTCTTACCTCTCCAAAAGAGAACTACTTCCTGTGTCTGTCATTTTTTATAGAGTTTCTGTTCTGCCTTCTCATTGGTTGGAAACCCAACCACATGACCTCCTAGTCACTGCCTGTCTGTACAGACCTCCAGGTTTTCTATGGTTGGTATTGAGATCAAGGGCGTGTGTCTCCAATGCTGGCTGTATCCTTGAACACACAGAGATCTACCTAGCTCTGCTTACCAAGTGCTGGGATTAAAGGCGTGCACCACCACCGCCCAGCTTCTGCTATGGCTTGCTAATAGCTCTGACCCCCGGGCAACTTTATTTATTAACATACAAATCACATTTCAGTACAAATAAAATATCACTATACAGAACTGCTAGGCATCCGGCCTTGTGGTCTGAGAAGCTCCAGTGTCCATTGTGGGATCCAAGTGGTGTAAAACAATCTAAAGGACCCTCTTTGTGACATGCATCTATTCTATCAATTCTCTGTTTCTCTAGCGGACCCCAGCTAACACACAGTTCCTATCGAGATCCCGCCCTCTGCCAGTGGCTCAGCCAGAAGCAGATAGCTCAGGAGAAGAGGACATGGGGGTGTGGGCCTCTGTAAGCAAGCTACCTTAGTGTTGACTGTGGGACAGTCTCAGCTGTGATGAGGTTGGAGCTGGGGCTGACCTCACCCACACATGTTCCGTTTGTCTGAGGTCACGGAGAAATGGATACTTGATGCCTCTTCAGTATTATCCATTGGGTCCAGCTTCCTATTCAGACACAGTAGAGGTTAGAACATGCACGTGCAAGTACTGACCTTGAATGTGGGACCAATCATGCAGAAGAGTGTCTGTTCAACCTGTGAAGTTCAGCTGAGAGGGTATCTCTCATTCTCAGAGACTGATCTCCACCCATCTACTCATTTTCACCTTGATTAGCTTCAGAGTTCACTCCTGTGAACTCCCCACAGTCTGCATGGCACCATGTTCCAGCCAGGCCACTTGGGCCCTAAGCAGGAGGTCCAGCCTCAGGCCCTCATCTTCTCCCAGGCACCCTCCCTGTCAAATCCACCCTGAAGAGCCTGTTGGACCCACTGGCCAAATCCTGACCCAAATCTTGCTATTCCTCCACTCTGCTACATGTAGACAGCCACCTGTTTTCCCTCTGGTGAAGTCCATTCTCCACAAGCATCCCCCTCCAGGTGTCTGTGACTTGCTTGGGTTGCTTGTTGGCAGAAAGGAAGGGCCCAGTGAGGGTCGGGTCTCAGCCCATGTCTCATCCCATGTCATTGCTTTACAACTGAATTCAGACAAATGTCTGGGCCAGTGGCCTTGCTGCAGCCACCCCTCGTCCGTGGCCTGAGGTTCTTTGATGACCTCCTAGACTTTCCAGTTCCTGTGGGTGGAGGGAGGCTTCAACACTCTCCTGGTTAAATCCTTGAAGAGCCCAACTGTCAAAACACAGCTGGGTGCGGATCTTGTTAAAACATGGACTTTGAGGTGTCAGAGATAGCTCAGAAGTTAAGAGCACATACTGCTCTTGTGGAAGAGACAAATTCTGTTTCCACCACCCTGTTGGGTGGCTCTTAACTGTTTGTAACTCCAGGACCAGGGGATCTGACACCCTCTTCTGGCCTCTCTGGGCACTTGCACACACACACACACACACACAAACACACACACACACACACGAATAATAAAAATAAATTGTTCAAATTTATGATTGGAAATTTAATTGAAAGGTAATTTTATATTACTTCTCCCCTCTTTCTCCTTCCTCTCCCTCCTCCTACCCTTCCTACCTCCACCCCCTCCCTCCCTCCCGAATTCACCACATCCTTTTCTTTAACCATTGTTGCTACATATACATAAAGACAAATCAGCCCATAAATATAACCTGCTGATCAGTCAGTGTTGCTTGTATTTGCATCTTCCTAGGGCTGACCACTTGGTATTGGACAACCCAATGGGGGGCTCAAATCTGGGGAAGACTGACTGATTTTCCCTCTCTCAGCAGTTGTTAATTGCTTGTAGTTTTTCTTCTAGAGGTGGGGCCTGTGAGATGATTCTCTCCAACTATGTGGAGACGTCAGTTGTTGTTGGGGTTGTTTGGGTCTTGTTTAGACAGCTGTATTGTTGAGATTTTATGGCTTCCTGTCATAGGTAGCTTCCCTGTCATAATCCTGTACAAGACAACCCTGCAGCATGGTTCCTGGCCCTCTGGTTCTTACAGTCTTTCTACTCCTGCTTGCCCGATGTTTCCTGAGCCTTAGGTGTGGGAGTTGTATTATAGATGTGTCAGCTGGGGCTGGGCAGTTGTTCTCTGCATCGGACTAGCTGTGGCTTTCTCTAATGGTCTCCTCAAGCTTCACTGATGAGAGTTGAGAGTGACACTTAGCTCCTGTGTTCTTATTCAGTCCTTATTCAGTCCTACCTGGCAGCTTATGGGGCGGTGCCTCCCAGGTTACGTTGGGTCTTCTGTCTTCCGTCTCTGGAAGCACACATCCAAAGGCGTGTCTCCTGGATGACTCAAATCCAGGAAAGCTGACAGTGAAGATTAGCAGTCAGATATCTGACAGCAGTTAAACTAAGACAAAACTTTCTCTTCCGATAGGCACAGCTTTGAGATTGATTATGTGTTGCTGTGATGCTCTGTCCCAGTGAATGATCAACAGGAGACACTTCTCTTCATCTTTTAGTTTGGCATTGGAATGAATTTGAGAGAGAGCAAGTGGTGGGTGGGGGAGAGACTCGTGGGAAGGGTTGGAAGAATGAAAGGGAAAGGAGGAAATTATGTAATTATATTCTAATTTCAAAAAATTCAAACGATTTTTTAAAACTCTGTTATTCAGGCTGGAGTTGTGGATCAGTGCTGGAATGCTTGCCCATGAATCTCCAGCTGCCTAAAAACAAACAACAAACAAACAAGCAAACGAGTTGGGCAGTCACTGTTCTGCACTGGGTGTTTTTCTGCAACTCTCCCTGAAGAATGGAGGGAAAGGTGAGCTCTAGAGTCAGTGAGAGAAGCTGTTTCTGGGAAACGAGGCAGTAAGAGAGGAGGACACTATGGTCGCTGCATTGTGTGTACCTTCACAAACATGCAAACACACTGCACACCTGCACTCAGTATACATTTATGACATGCATAGGTGCGCATACACATGCATGAGAGCCAAGACAAGAGTATCTTGTCCTGCCTTGCTGAGGCTTGCCGGCAAACTGATGCTTGATGCACAGACAGATCTAGAATCATTTAGAAGTTGTTGTCAACCCTACCCCCATGATGGTGACTGAGGTTTCAGTCCTGAACAAGATGTTTATAGGAATCCTTCTAAGGCTCATGGGCATTTTGGAAGAGGAGACCAGAGGAATGCAGGAACCCAAAGATGGAGGGGATTGTCAAGAAATGCAAGACCATAGGCGTTACACTCACAAACCCAGGCCGGGTACTTAGACTAGGTCTTCATAGAAATGAGCCTGCCAATAGCCAGGTGTAGAATGGAGAGGGGCTCAGAGCACCATGGCATCAATGCTGAGCTATTGATACGGATAGATTAACAAAGAGGGGAAATTATTGCTTTCAGTCGTCTACTTACTGGTGATCCCAGCAAGCTCCCGTGGGTGGTTCTGATCCAATGGTCACATAGACGGCCCTGGTTAAACTACATGAGTCACAAAACAAACCCTAAAGTCGTGAATCCTGAAGAAGGGACAGTGGGACTGTGGGATGAGGGTCGTGGCAGGGTAGAGGAGAAGAGTGTGAGATGAAATTAATCAGAACACTTCCATACATGAATGAAATTGTCAAACAAAAGTAATCAACAAAAACGCTCTCAGAAGCCCCTGGCTCGAAGGCCTTCATGATGATGTCCTTCCTGCTAAAGGCAGAGACAATAAGGCTTCTTCAGGTTCTGTCACCTGTTTACCTTGTATTCAAGACTCAGATGTTGAGACACTGGGTCAAACTCCCAAACTAAGTCCAGTGTGGTGTTGCACACCTGTAATCCTAGCATGGGTGAGGCTGAGGAAGGAGGATTGTCAATTCAAGAGCAGCCTGGGCTAAACAGCAAGACTCTGTCTAAAACAACAATAATAATAATAATAATAATAATAATAATAATAATAATAATAAAAATCAGTGTCCTGCTGCACCAATGATGTGACTGACCCAAGCTGTGCAGCATGACCTCTAGGAATGGGGAACCATTGCAGACAGCACAGAATGGCCCATTAGAAAAGGAACAACAGTATGTTAATGTAGATGCTGCAAAGGACCCCACACTCACCTCTACCTAACACACAGAACAAGTGGAGTCCCAGAAACATTTTCACAAATATTCCTCCAGACACACTCCACAGTTGCTAGATGTTCTTAACAACCTAAGGTACCTTCTGGAAGCACCTGCAGAACCTGAGCCAACTATCTATGCTGCCACAATGGCACCCAAGTACAGGCCACATGGCCTGGCCCTTTGTCAATCAAGTCTCCAGGAAAGCAACGTGGTGGTGGTGGTGGTGGTGGTGGTGCTGGTGGTGGTGGTGGTGGTATTGGTGTTGTTGTTGGTGGTGGTGGTGGTATTGGTGTTGTTGTTGTTGGTGGTGGTGGTGGTATTGGTGTTGTTGTTGGTAGTATTGGTGTTGGTGTTGGTGGTGTTGGTATTGGTGTTGGTGGTGTTGGTATTGGTGTTGTTGTTGTTGTTGTTGTTGTTGTTTTTGGTGGTGGTGGTGGTGGTGGTGTGGGAGGGGGGCAAAATCTTTGTCTTGTCCCACCAAGCAGTAGGAGAGATTTTACTCACAGAGCCAGGTACATCCCAGAACTGTGCTGGCTTTTACTTGAACTCAATTTCTCAGTTTTGAGAAAACCTTTTCCTGAGGAGACCATGTGACCTTGTTGCCACCCCTGCACTGTCAGGGCTTTCAGCGAGCATGAGTAAAGGCTTCTGCATCTGGCCATGCCATGTGCCTCCAGGTGCCTCCAGAGTCCTCTGAGCTTCCCAGGGATTCCAGCTGAGAATGAGCTCTGTTCTTGGTATTCTTAACCGGTCACTGGCAATTCATTAGTATTTAAATTTATGCTAATTTCATCAAGGTGTGAAAAGATCTTTTTCTTGCATATACATGAAAGGACCGTATTACTATTCAACTGGCTTTTCCCCCCTCTTTTCTTTTTTTAACCCAAGAAAAGCTTGTCTTCACCTAACAAAAGACAAAGCAGAAATAAAAAAAGCACAATGTAGAAAGAGTGGAAAGCAAGTTTTTAATTTCATGTGTAAGCTTGCTTCACGCTGTGGCGAAACCAATGATCACTGGAGAAAGGACCCTTTAATGAGTGTGGGTAGCAACTGCAGGGGGCACCTGGCATCCCAGCTGTTTGAAAGAGCACCCTAAAATACTGTTTGCTTGTTACTACATTTACACAGATGTTTTTACCATGATGTGATAAAATGCTGCGTGGTTGCTACCAACATGTTCAGCCTGAGCATCTCATTGTGTCCACTAAGGGTGTAGAAAGAAATCTTCAACACAGGCCAACACACCTACACTCTCATCCCAGCATCAGGATGAAATGGAGCACAGGGGTGAACATATGCTCTGGCTACGGCTGCCCTCCACAGCCTTGTCCTCAGAGAGCCAGGTGGCCCCAAGACCCCGCTGCTTCCCTTGCAGGTAGCTGCTTTTTCCTCCCCTGCACGGATGCATTAAGGGACCTCAGTCCACATGGCTTCTGACCCCTTCCTCCAGTGCTCAGGGAGGCCATCATTAGGCCTTGTCTTCTACCCTCCTCATGACGCAGTTCAGCAATGTTTGGTTGGCTTGTGCAAGGTCTGGTGGCAGATTCTGCCATCGCTGTATAGATTTGCTGTCATCCTGCAAGCTGCCCACACTTGACAGAGGCCGCAGGAGGTACAGTGGGACAGGGCTGGGGTTAAGTATTCTTGCCTCTTGGATGTTGCTCACAGGATTCCCGGGCAGGCAGGACAAGCTGATACCTCACTCCACTGATACTGCTGACAGCTGGATCTTAGTGTCCCTGTCCTGGCAGTCAGCCTCACCCTACCATGATAAAGCAGTCACTCCCACCCTTTCCTGTAGACTCTACAGGATTCTTTTCTTTTACTGGGGACGAGGAGACATCTAGGACACAATCCCAAGCTGAACTGGTTTTAATCCTTTGGATGGGAAACATACCGGCTGTCCCCCTTAAAAAATTAAAATTATTTCTTATATGTCTAAGTGTTTTGCCTGTGTATATACATCACATGTGTACAAATGTCTGAGGCCAGAAGAGGGTGTCAGATGCCCTGGAACTGGAGTTATGGGTGGCTGCGAACCACCAGGTGGGTGCTCAGGATTGAAACCCAACCCTCTGCAAGAGCAGCAGGTGCTCTCTCAACCTCCGAGTCACTTCTTCAGCCCCATGGCTGTCAATTTTGATGGAGAAAAGCTTTTTTTTTTTTTTTCCCCTGAAAAACAGCTTCCAAGTTTTGTGGTGCAAAAACCCCAAACTTTTATTTTTGCTTGTCCTTCATTATTTATTTATTTATTTATTTATTTATTTATTTTTTAGTCCAAGCTGACCTGGAACTTGAGGTGACTTTTGCCTCCATCGTCCTGGGTATTAGGATTATGTGTGTGTGTTTTATTGATTGTTTTAGTAGTGAACAAAACCACGAGTCTCATCATGAGCCTTTCAAACATCTGTCATGTGTAGCACCATAACTTTCTCTTACTCCTCTCTCCACAGCCATGTTCCCCACTCGACCCCCTCATCCCCACAGCCCCTTCTGCTTGTCAAAAATCTGCATTAAGTCTACACTCTGTCGTGAGAGAAAACCATGGACTATTTGTCTTTCTTTCCCTTCTTACCGTCCTCTGCTGCTCTCCTCCCTCTCTGTGAACACTTTCCTCCCGTCTCAGGGATCCCTTCTATTCCATGCCCTATTTGCATATTTTAGAGTCTGCACAGGAGAGAAAACATGAAATGTTTTCCTTTCTGAGCCAGGCTTATTTCTCCTAGCAAGACATCCATCCGTTTATCTGCAAACATTGTGATTTCATTCTTCTTTATGGCTGTATAAAACTCCCTTGTGCATATGCACCACATTTTATTTACCTGTTCAACTGTTGATGTATACTCAACCTGGTACCCAGGAGTGGTAAAGTGAGGTCATATGATAGGTCTAGTTTTAGTATTTGAGGCATCTGTTTTGATTTTTCACTTGGTACAATCTAGAATCACCTGGGGATGAAATATTAATGAGGAACTCTCTAGGTTAGGTTGGCCTGTGGGCAAGCCTTTGAGTGATTTTCACGGCTGGGTTAATTGAGGTGTGAAGACTCACTTGAATGTGGGCATCTCTGTTTCCTGGGCTGGACCCTAGACTGAATGAAAAGGAGAGAGCTGGCTGATTATTAGCATGCATGCATTACTCATTGCTCTGCAGATGGGATGTGACTGGCTGCTTTCGGCTCCTGCCTCCTTCACTTCACAATTATGGGCGATAATTCGAAATTGTGAGCCAAATAAAACCTTTCTTCCCCTTAAGTTGCTTTTGTGGGGAAAGCTGATCACGACAGGGAAGAAAACCAAGACAGCATTTACCTTCTCTGGGAAGTTATTTCAAATAAGAATGTTAAAATCGCAGTGAAATGAGGCCCATGCTTACACCTTTCTCCATGTAAACCTGGAAAACTATAAACTTAAGTTCCCTTGTGACCTTAGGACCTAGAGGTTTTCCTTATCCACTGTAATCCTATCCAGTGCACACCAGGGACCCTCATCTAGGGCCTTTAACAACGCTTTGAATCGGAACTCCAGAAGCCACCAAAATCACATACACAGACACGGTGTTAATCTCAATTAATTAATTAATTAATCTCAATTTTCAACTTGATGAAGTCTAGAATCACCAGGAAGGTTAGGCTTCTTGGCAATGCCTTGTGAGGGATTATCCTGATTAGTTTAACTGAGGTTCGAAGACCTGCCCACTGTGGGTGGTACCATGTCTCGGGTTGAGATTCTGTAAATTATGAAGAGCTCCCTGCTTCCTGACAGGTACAATGTGACCCCCTGCCACAAGCCTGTCACCAGGGCTGCTCTACCCTTGTGAACTTTACTTTTCAACTGAGTCAGAATGAACACTTTCTCCCTTAAAATACTTTTGTCACACTCACAAAAGAAGTAACTAAATGAGACACTTCACTTGTACTCTCTTAAGAAGCTCACACCTATGCTTGGGTGCGTCTTACTTCCCTGATACTCCTCTTTCTAGCAACCTGCAAGTATAAATCTACATTAAAATCTATTTCTAGGAAACTCCTTCTGTGGTCACCAGCCATGATGTAGATTCATCTTTTCTTGTCCTTTGCTTTCTTGGTGACAGCCGTTCTGACTGAAGTAAAATAGAATCCCGAAGTAGTTTTAATTGCATTTCTCTAATGGCTAAGAATGTGGAACACTTCTTCAAATACTCATTGGCCACTCATGTCTCCTCTTTTAAGAACTGTCTCATTGATTGTGTAACTTTAGGTTTCTATGTTTAACTTTCTGAGTTCTTTATGGATTATAGATATTTATCTCTTGTTAGATGTATAGATGACATTTTTTTCCCATGTAGAAAGGTGGTGTGAGTATGATTAAAGGTCATCCCAGGAACTGTTCTGGAAAGCTATACATTGAAACTTTGAGATGTTTAGTTGATAAACAAGTATCTCCTATTTTCTAGGATGGCTCTTTATTCCAGCAAGTATTTCTTTTGCTGTGGGGAAGCTTTATACAATGCTAGTTGTTGGTTCTTGGGATTACTTCCTGGGCTAGGGTAGTTACTACTGTGCTGTGGTTCTTGTTGTGGATAACCTGGAACTCTCCATGTAGTTTAGGCTCCCATGAACTTATTTCAATCCTACTGCCTCTGAGTGCCTTAGCCACAACACCAAGCTTGACTATAGAGTGAACACACACACACACACACACACACACACACACACACACACACACAGAGAGAGAGAGAGAGAGAGAGAGAGAGAGAGAGAGAGAGAGAGAGAGAGAGAGAGAGGACTGCTTTTAGAATCTGATTCACAGGAGAGTTTGTTTCACATCCCAGAGCTCAGAGCCTTATTGGGAAGACTGAAAACTAAGAAAGTTTCACTAAGATACTCTTAAATGTGCCTATGAGTGTAGCTAGAGTTTTCCTGCCTGGCCCACAGTCAGGATAAATCTCTTTCACCTGCCAGTCCCACAGCCGCTCAGACCCAACCGAGTAAACACAGAGGCTTATATTGCTTACAAACTGTATGGTCGTGGCAGGCTTCTTGCTAACTGTCCTTATATCTTAAATTGATCCATTTCTATAAATCTATACCTTGCCACATGGCTCGTGGCTTACTGGCATCTTTACATGCTGCTTGTCCTGGCGGTGGCTGGCAGTGACTCCCTCCACCTTCCTGTTCTTTTTATTCTCTCTGTTAGTCCCAACTACACTTTCTGCCCAGCCACTGGCCAATCAGTGTTTTATTAGCAACACATTTGCCATACAGAACATCCCACAGCATATGAGTCTTTTCTGGTCATTTGAGATGAATACCTGGGAGTTTTAATCAGAAAACAAAACAAATGAAGCCAAGGCAGGACTCAGGGACTCCTGAGCCTGATCAGCCTCTGGAGGATGCTTGAAAAGAGACCCCGTGGGGATCAAGGAGACTCTACTCCTTCAGTTTCCTTAGTGCTGAGGTTACTGGCATGCACCCCACATCTGCCATGACAGATGTTTTATAGTCCCTGGTTGTCAGTGTGAACTGCAGTAATGAGTGCTTTCTTCCTAGTGGAGAAGAGGAGGTTCCTACCAACCGGAGGCTCTATTGGACCAGCACTCTGCCCTAATCAAGAACATGGGTTCTAAATAAAACCTGTAAAAGGTGATGTCTCCTAGTTCTGGCACTACCAAGGTTTGGCAAGAACATTCAGCCACTGAGCATTGCTGCTGTTTATGGGGATGAACTCTGTTTCTGCATGTCTTCATAAGTATTTTCTCTACAGAGCACCTAGGAATATTGTCTGGGTTACTAGAATGGAGAGTAGGAGGAAGAAAAGGGAGTAAGACAGAAAAAGAGGGGGGAGGAGAGAGAGGTGGGGGAAGGCAAAAAGAAAGAGATTATCTCAGTTTACTGATGGTCTCATTATTAAGAAATGGTTTCCAATCATCTTTGTTTGGAAGCTCAAATCAGGTTGGAAAGGAAAGCCAGGAGAGCAGTGTTTGCTGCATGTTAATCCCAAGCACCCCATCCCCACCCCATTCCTGGGCTTTGCTGCACACAGTGTGGCCTTGGATTGTTGAGGTTTTAATTCAGGCAATGAGCTCAATGTCAAAAGTGTTGCCTCCTTTGTCTTTAACAATAAGCATTTAGCTCATCTAAATGAATAGAAATTGCTTTAGTGAATTACAAAAACCAAGGTCTTTTCAATGCACCAACAATGACATTAATTATTGTCGACATTGTCTTATTTTTGCAAATAGACTGACTTAGAATTTCACTTAAAATATAATAAGTTCATTGATTGTTTAAACTAGGTAAATGTAAAAACATTATTAGTAGATCAAAATGTCAGCTGGTGGTGGTGAAAACCCTCTTCTGACAATAATATTACCTAGCATATTGTCATTTTTGTTTGTATGTGGGTCTAAGGTGGACTGAGAATTGTAGTCTGTGTTCCTGAGTGCCAGTCCATCAATTGGCTGGTTACAGTGGGCACACCACCCGCTGTCCTTCCTTGAGGCACCTGCTCACCACCAGACAAGTTTGTCAACTTTAGCAAACACATCCATTTTCTTGCACAAAAAGTGAGTCTCACATTCAAAGTCTGCAGTGGTGTGTGCATGCGGGGTGGGGGTGGGGGATCCTCACCCCAGAACCCAGCCCCTCCTGCTGGTGACCAGAGAGATCTGAATGCTTCCCCTAAATCTTTGTAATCCAATAAGCTTTTGTGTTTAGCAGCTTGTTTTGAAACTTGTCCCACACCCCAGCCTGTGCCTCACAAGGTCCCTAGCAGGCAGGTGAGTGCCTGAGGGCCTGATCATTATTCAAGGCGAGAGGCCTGCTCAGCCCCAACCAGAATGTAATTTGTAATTAACTGTCATTTACTTCTGTCTGCATTGACTTGTTGTTCAAAAGACAACGTAACTGGGCTGGTCACCGGCTCCCTTTGTTGTGGATATAATGTCTCTCAGATCTGGTTGTTTTCATAATGTTTAAAAACCTGGGGCTTACTCTCTTGAAACTGGGAGAAGAAGGGGAATTCGTTGAAATAAATCCAACACAAATAATTTGTTATGCCGTGACACATCGAGCATTCCATTTGATGAAGGGAGCACAGGCTGGGTGCAATGATCTCAGCGACTGAGGACGGCCTTCTTCGGAGCACATCCTCTTAAGCGCAGTCTTCAAAAGCCGTCCGTGCGGCAGCTCAAACTCTAATTTATGCCGGCTTTTCAGTTTAATTATTTGCTTGTCACACTTTTCATTAGGAGAAAAATAAACAGAATGTGTGGCCAGGCCTGGATCAGGCGTCTGTGTTCCCGAGATTGGCAAGTCATTCTGACTTTAACTCCTTGAAAATTAACAAAGCTTCGAGGCTATTTGAACAGAAAAAGACTGTGAAAGTATTCAGATATTTGAAAAGAAATCATTAGATATTCTTGCAATTAGATCTCCTTTTAAAAAAAAAGTCTGTTCTTGTCTCTATATTTGGAGGATTATGGTCTGGAGGGGGAGACAGCAGCATCTCTCAGATGTTTGAGTTTCACTGGAAAATCTCAACTTGCTCTGTTAATTGTGTGTGTGTGTGTGTGTGTGTGTGTGTGTGTTGCTCACTCCTCCTTTTTTCTCTCTAAAATTGTCATGCAGTGACATCTACTTGACAGGCCAGCAGGTCTTCATGAGTCCCTAGGACGTAGGAGAATAGAGGACACAGAAGATATACTTGCACTTGGAATGGACACTTTTCCCTAGTCTTCATCACTCTCCCCAAGGAGCCTCATGATCCACATTGTGTCTCCTCAGGACAGGGCCACAAGTACACAGGATTCACTGCCTAAACCCCTTGGAGAACCAGAGCCATATCAATTCCAGGGCATCCCAGCCAAATGCAATACTTACAGAAAAATGAGTTCAGCCTGGGGGAACTGAACTGCAATCCACAGAGGGGGTTGGAAGTCACTGGACACCTCACTGAGAACATGGAGATGAGCACTGTTGAGCTTCTGGATTTAGGAACAAAACATCTCCTCAGTCAAGCTGGTCTCTCCAGAACATGACCAGTCATTCTGGATGCTGGGATAGCATGAGCAGAAAGGGAGTGGGTTTCAGAACCACAAGCAACAAAGGCATTAGTTCTGTGTAGCTACAAGGGAGGATCTCACCTCTGTAGCTTCCACCTGCTTCAGGATTGTAGATGGGGACCCATGAACAACCCAGGTGTTGCAGTATGACAAGATCTCATATGTAGCCTCTCCACAAAGCAGAATCCAGATTCACACCTCCTGGGTGTTCCTTCCTAAATGTAACTGAGAACAGGGTCTGTGCCCTTTGGATCAGGATATACCTGTTCAAGTGTGTCAGAAAGTTCCCAGTTGTACAAGTCTAGTTCTAAACACTCAATTCCCAGGTAGATATCCAAGTCAACCTCCTAGTCTTCCTGCAAATAACAGCATACCCTAAAGGCCACTTCCTCCTGTGAATGCCAAAGTTCACCCATCACTGCCTAAGTCCACCTGCAGACGCCCAAGTTCATAGGTAAATGCCAAAGTCCACCTGCAAATGAACAGTCAACATATAAATCCCCAGATCCATGTCCACATTGGACTCCACAAGTTCCTGTGAAAATCTCAAGTTATAAAGTGACCTGCTGCGCAGTCTAACTCAAGTAGATTTTCTTGATCTCTCTCTCTCTCTCTCTCTCTCTCTCTCTCTCTCTCTCTCTCCCCCCCCCCCCCCCCCTTTGGTTTACATCCAAGTTACACAGAAGTAAGAGGCGACAGTTGATACAGATAGGCCGGTTTAATTACTTGTCAGCTTATGCTTGGTCTCTGCCAGCTGATGCACAAGCTTGGCTTTCTTTTAGTAGCTTAAAACCTGCCCAACTGCTAGAGCTTTAGTGTGAGCCCCACGTCTCAGGCTACCATTCAGATAAAATATGAACTACATGAGTCATCTGTCTGATCTGCTAGCTAATACTGTGATCCCCTGTTTCTCCAGACTCCACAAAGATTTTAAGGGATAGGACACTGTGTGGACATGTTGACATATAGGAGACATGGGTACATTCTAATTCCATTTTGTAATTTTTCTGAGACTACACTAAAGTACCCCTTATGCTGCCTCTGTTTGGAAAACACACACTGTATTCATAGGAAGGAGGACTTTTAGTCAGGAAAACAATAACAGCGTAAATAGCACATAAAGATTTTCGCTGTGTTCATTTAAGCCCCTCCCAGATTTAAAGAGGGATATGACCGCACGTGTGATGCAAGCTTATTGTAGTGTTTGGTGTTTAATTTCAGCCGCTGTGTTTGTATGCCTGGTCAAGCATCTTGCCTCTCTAGTTTAAGGCTTACTCATTATGTCTGCCTTTCGTGCTTCTGGCCTTTGTGGGTTCAGGGGGAGTTAGGGTTCAATGCTCAGCTAGTTTAGCCATGTGGCAGACTACACTCTGGGGTTTCCCTATTGTCCTACTGAGTGTTTTTGATGTGTGTGTGTGTGTGTGTGTGTGCCTTCATATGGTTATGTATGCAGGTATGTGTGTATGTACATCTGCATGTGTGTATGTAAATTAAATGTGTGTCTGTATATGTATGTGTGTGTAAACATGTTCAAATTTATCCTTGACTTTGTTATCCTGAGATAGACAGTTTTCCTTGAACTAAAGCCAATAAGTGTGTGTTGTAGTTCCACATTGTTCGGTTTATACTGTGAAAAGCCAGGCAAGTGGGTTGTACTGCCCAGTTAAGAGTAGAGAGAGCCAAGAGCCCATGCCCCTGTCTCTGAGTCATCCCCCAACCAAGCCCTTCCTCTTTGATATGCTCTGGGGTTTGCTGGTTGCAAAGAGAAGGACTAGACTATTGTTCATTGAAGGCTCCATCTACAGTTTACTTTGGAAGTAAAGCTCACTCAGAACAGCATCCTACTGCAGATGCTTTGGCTGGGGAGACACCGTGTGGGGTTCAGCCTTGGGACTCGAACATGTCCTCTGCTGTCTGGTCAAAAGTAATATTTCCAGTCTTGATGTGAAGACATATTTCAAATTCCATCCCTGATAAAGTGGATTCATCCTGAATATGAGGTTTAATAGGGAAGCTCCAGATGAAGGGAGATGTCACTTTCTACAAGATGGAATCAAGAAACAACCTTCTATGCTACACTGTGCTGCAGCATCCAGCCTCCAAGATGCCCAAGCTAGGCTGCAAGATTGGCTTGTTGTGCCATGGAAGAGATGCTCAAAGTCAACTGGGGTGACTGGAAGGAGTTAATTTGATTTGATGGCCCAGAAAGTAGTGGGGGGAGGGGCTGCTCAATTCGTTCTTGGCTCTTAGGTCAATGCCTTGTCCCCTGTCTCCCTGTCACCACAACTAGCCTCTGAGGACATTCTTTGCAGAGCTCATGGCTTTTTCAAGTTAAAACAAGCTCAGATCGACATCCCAACATACTCAACACACATAGTGCTGAGTGCTGGGAGCCCTCTAGGCAGTGGGCTTGCTTGGAGCTCCATTTGCCATTTTATCTTCACTGTGAAATGATCCTTCTTGCATCTCCTTTTTGGATCTCCAGAACATGACAGCATCAGGAAAGAAAAATAATAATAAAGATAAAATAATGCAGGAGTCCCAGCTTAGAAGAGGTCCCCAGGAGGACAAATGTGTCCAGTGTCTGGAAAGAGGGCACTCCTGTTCTCAGACTGCATTTGACATTGCTGAAGGTTTTGTCTTGATTACTTTCAATAAAACCCAAAGTAAGGATGACTGTCTTGGCTCACTAAGCAACAAGGTTCTATCACTAATTACAATCCTTTATTACGGGTAGTTTAATAGGTTTATGATTGGTCATAAAACAATTCGGTATGGGAGTACATAAAAGGAATAGCTTATACAGCTGTGACATCTTAATATCCAGCCATTGTAATCATTTTATGATCTCTTATGATGGCGTCTTTTATTAAAATATGCACATATGCCTTTACATGGGCTGTGTTGCCGCCAAAACTGGGAGGCAAAGTGAAAAATCACATAAATACATACTAAAATGCCTAATGAGGCATCGTGAAAACTTCCATTGTCAGAAGTATGTCGACCAGATCACACGTGTGCAGTCTCATTACGGGTAATTATAATAAAATTATAAGTGCTGCAATAATTCTAACCTTGAAGGCACAATAAAGGATGGTTATATTTGCCTTCCTAGCCCGCACATCTGAGGCATTTTCTTCATTAATTATATTTCACGTTAGAATAATTATGTTGTGTAAGATGGAAATTTGGAGGCATGTGCTGAGCCCCAGCACTCTGTTCTCTCTCTTGTGAGCTTAATTATAAACACTACCTAAAGTTACACTCTGACAGACGCCATGTGTAGTCTGCAGGGGTGGGAGGAGGGGGCTTGTTGTTGGTGTTAATTTTAGTTTGCAACCCAATTAGTTAAGTCAATACATAGGAAGAACGAGCATTGGGGCCCTGTGCCCAGTTCAGCCTCCTTACCCTGCCCCCTCCCACCAGAGCACACAGATTCCCACAGTCCTTTTGAAACAGGGTGCTTACTCAGAGAGTTTGTGCAGACCTATATTCCTATTGTTCTATCAACACTCAGAAAACTTATTTGTACATTCATGACCTAAATGTTTGCTTTCACTTTTTTTCTGGCACACTGAGCGTCTTCTGCTGGATTTGAGGAGAAAATACCTGACTTGATTGTGGATTGTGATCTCCAAGAGAAAATAATTTGGGAATCCAAATCTATCACCAGGATTGAAAGTTTATTAACTGTATTTTATGTGCATTCATGAATGCATGTGCCTGTACACACACACACACACACACACACACACACACACACACACACACACAGTCCTCTATTCCGAAACACTCATAAATATCATAAATTTGAGCTTCAGTTCCAAGAAGACCATGGGTTCTGCCGCACCTTCTCATCATGGGCCAGGTTCGCCCTCAGTGTCAGGATTCTAACAGGGAAGTTGAGAGTAACTTCAGAAGTCAAGATGGGAAATCAAAGAAACATTCTAAAACACTAGGGCAGTTTCATCAAAGTAAACGAGCTAGGCAAAGTTCCTTGCATATCCCACTCCTTAGTGGATACTTTTCATAACTTTCAAATAAAATAGAAACTTAACCTTGAGGTGGATAAAAAAAAGCCAGTGGAAGTTCTCCTGGGAATCACGTTGGTGAATAGACCCAAATGGCTTTTAATTAACATATAAATTGTTTGCATGTAAATGGCAATGCTAAAGATATTTGGAAAGTTTATTTCAGATAGGACTCCCTTCCACCTTGTTTACAGTAACAGCACACATGGCTGGACAGGATTTGCAGACTGAGAACACTCTCCTTTGTCCCCACAGCTTCCCACCCCTCTCCCCTCTTCATCACAAATTACAAACCAGCAGCACACCAATTAATGAAGTTTATACAGTATTCAGTCAAATCGTGTCATGGAAGCTGTAATCCAAACACTAGCGCTTGATTATTATAATTTATTTAAATGCAATGCAGTGTTTGTCAAATTCCACGGGACTGGAATCAATAGTTAAAGTTTATTTCAAAATATAAGCCCTGGAGTGCTCCACCCCATGCTTTACAGAAGCATGGCTGCTTGCCCCTCTCTGGAAGATCAGAGTGTTGGAAGGAAGGGTAAGGGAAGAGTAAGCCCTGAGTAAGTGAGTCAGTCTTCAGGTGAAATGGCTAAAGTCTGTACAGTCACCAGGAATTTCTTCCTGAGAGATCCTGGAACTTTGCAAACATGGAGCCTCTGGCTGTCTTTCTGCCAGGACTCCCAGGCATTCCATAGGAGAGCCCATCAGAGGAGGAGAATGGCCCATCCCCCTTGGGAGACAATGGCTCAGCTCCTTGGACTGAAGCAATAGAAGTCAAGTGGTTTCTGGTTGCAGACCCCTGCTGGGGGTGGAAGCTTGGTGTGCTTTGTGGAATGGCCCTTATCCTTTGAGGATAATTGGGGCTCCTAGGGGACACAGTGGGACACAGTGGTCTTCATGACTAAGGGATCCTCCAGCTCCTTCTAAATCGTCAGTCAGTTTGATATGCATGTTACACTTAGGAGAAACAAATGGAAACTGTTGTCTAAACCTTCTTGTAGACTCCTTCTACCCTGTGGGATACGACTGCAGAAAAGCCACTCCTTTTCAGAGTGACAAAGTCCCCACTGGGCTGACGGGCCTCTGGCCACCCGCTGTTCCTGATCCCTCTAAGCATCAAGTTACAAAAGACAGCTCCTTGATTATGCAGGTACCCTCCTCTTCTCTCAGACCTACCCTTCATTAAGCCACTTCCCTACAAACCAAATGTAGATGCATCTCTGGATTTTAAAACATCTTTTGTATTAAATTTTTTTCTGTTTTAAAAAACAAAAAAAAATTTTTTTTTGTAACAAGGTTTCATGTAGCCTGGATTGGACCCAAATTTGCTGGTTTGTCCAAGGTGACATTGAGCATTTGTTTCCTCTGCTTCCTACAATCTCCCAAGCCCTGGGATTATAAACTTTCACCACCTGACTTGTGTGATACTAGGCACAGAACACAGGGCTCCATGCATATTAGGTACATATTCTGCCAACTGAGCTACATCCTTGTTCTGCCCCCAAAAAACATGGTTGTGACTGTGACTCTTTTTATACTTATTATTTTATGTCTTTAGGGACAGATTTCTAAGAGTAGAAGTTTGATGTCAGAAATTCAGCAGAATTTAATTTTGATAGTCACTACCAAAATTCTCCCCAGGAATTGGTCAAACCTATAGTGCTGGTTGGGTTGCTGTTAACTTGAGTTGTCAAACTAGAGTCATACAAGGAAGAGAGAACTTAAACTAAGAAAACGCCTACATCAAATTAGCCTGTGATCATATTTTCTTAATTGGTGACTGACTTGGGAGGGCCCAGCTCCCTGTGAGCCTGTGAGAGCTGAAACCCCCAGCAGGTGGTACTGGGTGTTAAAAGAAAGCAGACTTATAGTGTAAATGAACTTTTCTCCTCTGGGCTGACAATACTTCTTCCAAGAGCGGAAGACCATCTATCACAAACCTCAATACCAGACATGAGAAGCCCTCTTTTGAGTTGTTGGTCAGTGTTGTCCAAGAGAACCCCAAAACATACAAACTATAATTACTGCCCCAGATATAAGGGAAGTCCCTGTTGCTGAAGACATCATGCACTTTAGAACAGACTCCAGAGACTCTTGAGCTGATACTGACCTGAATACCTCCTTCCTGGGGGCTAGCTTTCGCAAAGAATCAAAACTGTTGTGGAGCCCAGATCCAGTGGATACATCTACAAGACATTCCTGCACCTAAGGCTCAGGAAATATGGCAGAAAGATTGTAAGAGCCAGAAGACCAGGAGGTCTGCTGTGAGATCATGTTCCCTGGAAATGTCAGGAGCCATGCCCAAGAAGTCTCACCAACAGGACCATCCAAATGTGAATTGAACAAAGACAGTACCAATGGGCATGGTAAAGTGGACAGGGAAAAGCCCAAGAGGCCTCAACCCTACAGGCAACTAAGGAATGCTGAGAGCAGGAAAAATAGTCTTCCCCAGGAAAGGGCACACCAGTTGGTTACAAAATACCACATGGCTAACCCTGAAAACATACAAATAAGAAACACTGTACAGACTGAGCAATTTATATTTAGAAATACCTACACACACACACACACACACACACACACACACACACACACACACACAC
>CABHPP010136640.1:0-48082 GCA_902168425.1 Peromyscus attwateri | reverse complement strand
GTGGCTGTCTCGTCACTGCCTCTCTGTCCAGACCTCCCAAGTTTTCTATGGTTGGTATTGAGATCAAGGGCGTGTGTCTCCAATGCTAGCTGTATCCTTGAACACACAGAGATCTACCTAGCTCTGCTTACCAAGTGCTGGGATTAAAGGCGTGCACCACCACCGCCCTGGCTTTCGCTATGGCTTGCTAATAGCTCTGACCCCTAAGCAACTTTATTTATTAACATACAAATAAAATCACATTTCAGTACAAATAGAATACCACTATAGGCCTTGAACTCCTAATCTTTCTGCCTTTATCTCCTAAATGCTAGGATTACAAGTGTGTACTTATCACTCAGCTGTCCTCTGCCTCAGCCTCCTAGGTGCTGGATTTACAGACGTGTGTCATCATGCTTATTTTGACATTTTCAAATGCCCAGGCTTTCTGAATGTCCCTCCTTAGCTTCCTTTCTTTTTCTGTTGACATTTGTCCTCCATACACACATGCCTCTGCTGCTCTTAAATAGATGTGTGTCCCCTCTTGGTCAATCTCCATGTCCCCTGCTTTGGCTCTGCCTCCTCTTTGCCGCCATTTTCTTCAGCACCTTTATTCGCCTGGTCTTCATAAAACAGTCCTTAGCTTTTAGCCAGTCTGTGGACGAATGGCAGTCTCCTTAAGACCGCGTGGATTTTACTTGTGCTTGTATTGCCTGCTTTTTCTGGCAAAACACCTCTCACTTCACACACAGAAAATTCTCAATTTAAGTGGCTTATAGGATTTCAGAGCTGGAAAGAACCTCGGCAGTCATGTGATCCAACTTCCGTATTATACTGAGGAAAAAACCTGAACCACAAAAGGTCATGTATTTGCCAAGTTGTTTTCTGTTTAGCAGACAAAGTGTGTGTTTGTGTGTATTTGTGGTGTCTGCATATGTGTGTAAAGCCCAACTAGTGAGATAGTAATTGCTTCTGCTGAGGCCATTTTTGCTTTTGTAGGAACCCTATTCCCCTTTTAAACTGTTGACTCTAGAAGGTGAGAATCTCTTTCAGTTCTTTCCTTCCCTTGTTCTCCCCCCCACCCCCGCCTCCCTCTGTTTTTTTCTTTTGTGCTATCCATAGTGCTGAAATTATGACTAGCAATTATGAAAATGTGCTAATGAGTAGAGAGGAAATGATTAATATCAAAGCAGATCATAAAATTGATCTGGATTGGGTGGCACACATCTGTAATCATAGCATTTGGGAAGTGGAGGCAGGGGGATTGGGAGTTAGAGGCCAGCTTTGGCTGCATAGCAAGTTCAAGGACAACTTGGGATACATACTATCTTGAAAAAAAATTTTTTCTTAGAAGGCTGCTAGGGTAGTGTGCAAACAAGATGTTAGAAAACCCTGCTTGAAGGCCAGGGATATAGCTCAGTTGATGGACTGTTTGCCTAGAATGCAGGAAGCCCTGAATTCCAACCCAACACTGCATGAACTAGGCATGGTGGTGCACATCTGTAATCCCAACACTCAGGAAATGGAGGCAGGAGATGAGAAATTCGAAGTCTTTCTTAGCTAGACAGTGAGTTTGAGGCCAGCCTGAGCTATGCGAGACCCCATCTCTAAAAGTCAATAATTAAAAAAATAAACAAATTCCTGCCTAAGAAAAATGAAGCAACCAGGTTAGGTTTTACTCATATATATCTTACATAGATGAAGTGTTTGGTAAATGTCTGTTAGATCAAGTTAAATTAGTCAAAAAGGGGAAACACATGTTTTTATTTGACTTGTAACGGGTTACCCAAGCTTTGGTTAAAGTGTGACATGGTTTGAGAGACCAGCTAAGGTTGTGATCCTTAATGTTGAATGTGATCAATGTTGAATGGAGAAAGGTTTCATTCAGACACCACGCTGGTCTTAGATGCCAAGCGGATCTGAACATCGGTGAGAAACTCTTTGAAAGCTAACACATCCCCCAGGCTTTCTCTCCTGCACAGAGAACACAACTTAATTGAAGGAATATTCATCTCATTTCTAGTGAGCCCGCAGTGCAGTTGGAGACAGATAATGAGAGATTTTCTATCAATCTTTGAAAACAACAAAACCTCACAGGACATTCTGGATCCGAGCTAACCCACAGACAGAGTCTTCCACATCGAAGTCTTTGATGTGGTTCCAAACAGTGAGCATCTTATCCAGAGAGCCGCAGAGTTGTTGTTCTCTGTCCATCCCCATCCGTCCGGGGAGTCCATCCATCTCCCATGCTCTGACCTCCCAGGCACTTCTCAATACAGCAAAACGATGCAAAGAGTCTCTGTTAAATCCTGCCCCTGACTCCCCCTCCAGTGACTTTTCCCACAAAAACAAAGTTGATGTATCTGACCTGCAGAATGGAAGGGGCACTTCTTTCTTGGCGTCTCAGAATGCTTTGCTGTCTTGGCAGACTGGACATCTGTCCTGGGCATCAGAGCCTGAACTTACACTTACGTCAACTGCATTTTCTCGTTCCTCCCTCCCATCTGCTGTGACCCTCTCCCCTTTGAACTGCATTTTTTCTTTGAGATTTTATCTAAATCTTTATTTTTAAGAAGTCCTCTTTGGTATGTTTGTAATCTCTGTTATTCCATCATTTGGAGTAAGGCTGTCAAGTGTAGCAAAATACACATCCCAGATGGTGGATGGCTTGGAGTAAAAATAAACATAGCAATATCGCTGGTCATGAGACCACATTCTAGGGGCTCAGCTTTCCTGAAACTTAGTTTTCTCGTCTTTGAAACTGGAGCACACCTTTAATCCCAGCACTAAGGAGGCAGAGGCAGGCAGATCTCTGAGTTTGAGGCCAGCCTGGTCTACAGAGTGAGTTCCAGGACAGCCAGAGCTACATAGAGAAACCCTTTCTCAACCCCCACCCCCAAAAAGCAAAACAAAACAAAACAAAAAATGGGAGCATCCTTACTCAACATGGTCTTTTAATCATCCAGTGGATTAAACTATGTTATAGTGGGATGGCCAAGCATTGCTCCAGATGTTAGGTACAGACAGATGGCAGGATGGTGAGAGTCGGACAGCAGAAAGCCACTCCTGTGACTCCTGTAACAAAGATGGCACCTGACTGGTTTTCCATATCATGGCCAGAGTTGCCATAATACGCTGAACAATATCCTGCTCTCTGGCAATGGACATGTTTGCACAGGACAATTCCAGGATATAGTAAGTTTCATTAAGAACAAAACCAACACAATATGCTCTTGGGTGATGGTACCTTGTCAGGGAGAGAGAGCAGGGCTTGCCCTCAGTGGGCAATGAGAGGAGAGTTTTCCCATGCTGCATTTGAGCTAGGACCTAGTCAATAAGAAGTGGAGAATCAAACGAGTGAAATTTGTAAGTTGGAGGCATGGAAGTCTTGTCACATTACATAAACAAACAGCAAGGCAGTGCTGGGGAAGTGGCTTGGCAGGTAAGAGCACTCACTGTGCAACCATGAGGACCTGAGTTCAAATTTCAAGCACCCACATAGAAAGTGGAGCGTGGCTGCACATGCCTATAACTCCAGCACTGTAAAGGCAGAGACACAAGATCTCCAGGACTTGCCAGCCACCAGTCTAGCTACAGGGTCAGTGAGATACCCTGTCTCGAGAAAATAAGGTGGATGAATGAACAGGAGAGCCGAAGTTCTTCTCTGGCCTCCATGAGTACACATAAGCATGGATACCATTCCCCCCACTCCCGAATTGTGGATACATCACCTAGACAAAAAATTAATTCATTAAAAATAGATTTACTATCCCCCACTCACCAAAAAATCAAGCAATGCTTGGAGGTTGCTAAGCAAGAGAGTGCTACAAGCCGCAAAAATATACAAAGCAGGATTTCAGCTGATTCTGACAAAGCTAATGCCTGGAAGCAGCCAAGGGCCTTCCAGAGGTCAAGCTGAGGCTCAAGGAGCCTTGGTGATGTTTGCCTTTTGATTATCAGCCGTTTCCTGCTATGAGTTTCTTGTGTGCTGTTGTAGCTTTTCCATCATTTATGGGGCACCATTTCCCCTCTACTAAAGGAATATTTAGATAACCTTCTGCGCTGACACTATGCACAGCCAGAACCCCAGTTCAAGCCTCCCTGTCATTATCATCATTAGCAGCATCCGGCCAGGTCCATCCCCAGATGGAGGAAAGTACCTTATCAGAGATACCTCTGTACTCTCTAAGAACAGACTTAAGTGTCCAGACTACCTGTTTGAGAAAGCCTGGTGGATGGGCCAATTAAGCTTTACTTCCTGCTTTCCCAAACCTTACCTCTAGTTCCAGATCTCCCTTTAATTATCACCAGAGGCATCTAGCTGTACACAGGTTGCCTAGCGACTGAGCACACCTTCCCCCACCCTGCAGAAAAATGGCAGATAGCTTGGACAGGTAGGAGCCACAGGAAAAAAGAAGGCAGTTTTATTTTCTCCCATTGACCATTGTAACAACTTACAGATTCTTAACATTTTCTACCAATCACATTTAAGACTATAGTGAAGCACATAAGAGCCCTCTTCTTAGATATTACCTGAATTTAGCCTTTAGTTAATTCATTTCCCCATTGGTCACTTCCCTTTTGGGTTGCAAATGATAATTAACGGTTACTGCCTTTCTATGTGATTCTTATCACCCCTCCGTTTGACCCTGGAAGCCTGGCTTTGCACTGCTAAGGGATTACTGCTTGTAAGTGTATATCCACCAGGACTTCCAGGGCACGTGGAGGACGGAGAAGAGAAAAGAGAATGGAAGAACTAGATGGGTAAGAACTTGAGAGGAACAAACTGAGATGGGGAAGAACTAGATTGAAGGGTTAGAAGAGAGTACTAGAGGGATGAGATGGAAGATGAGGAAGAGCCAGATGGGGAAGTACTAGCTGGATAAGAACAAGGTGAAAAGGACCTAGATGAGGCAGAATTAAGACGAGAGAATTAAGATAGAACTTAGAGGGAGCAATAGATAGATACAGAGAGAAATCAGGCAGGAAAGGAGCTAGACATGAGAACAGAACTGAAGCTGTGTATATAGGATGTTATGCCAGAGGAATTAAAGCAAGAGCTCGGTGTACTGAGATTCTATTTCCTGAAAATAGTTCTCACCGTTAGTAGTTCTCTCTCCTGAGCCCCTGGGATGTATAATATTAAGGATGGTCCCACTAATATTATACAAGAAGAGAGAATGTGGTTTGATTTTAAAATGGGGGTTTGTAGGGGGGGGGCTGGAGAGATGACTCAGTGGTTAAGAGTGCACACTGCTCTTTCAGAGGACCTGAGTTCTGTTCCCAGCAGCCACCATGTCAGGCAGCTCGCACTGCCTGTAACTCAATTCCCAGGGGTCTGGCACCCTCTTCTGGCCTCTACAGGTACTTGCACACATATGGTGCACATAAATCCACACAGGCACACAGGCATACATATAAGTAAATAAATGAATCTTTAAAAAAAATTGCCCCCAAAAAGACAACAACAAAAATAACCAACTAACCAATCAAGCCATGTAATTGAAGTGGAATTAGTTGGACTAAGTGTTTACATCTCGGGTATTAAATTCTGTTCTGAGCCATGAGTTTGCTTATTCTACAATCTAGAAAACTAATCGTCTTTCTCCTTTCTTTGGTGTGGTGCAGGGGACTAGACGCAGGCCCTCACACATGCTAGGTGAATGCTCTACCACGGAGCTGTATTCTCAGCCCTCTTCCCTTCCTTTGAAAAGTTAAAATGTTTAATGGAGAAAGATGTATGGGTATAATTTAAGCTTTCATCATCTTGTATGTGTTCTCTGGGACGTTGGAAGTTTTTGGACTTGTCTCATGGAAACTGAGAAATGAGCTGCTGGAATTCAGACCCAGCATCTGGGTGGTGTCCAGAAATGAATACACATGTTGGGTATTGAGATACGTAATTGAAAATTTGGACAATGAATAACCTTTTGAGGATGGGAAGGGGAGATGGCGTGGCCCTTTCTCCAATGCCAGTGTGTGTTGTTTACTTTTCATATTTTTGCTTTTGAGTGTATACTAATGAGAAGCCAGCCCAAAAGAAGGCAGCCATCAGCCGAAGAATGAGACAGCAGGGGAAGGTTAAAAGAATTAGCCATATTCTCCAGGGTTGCATTCATGGTTGCGTGGTGGTGCTCTTGGCTCGGAGTCTACAACTGGACAAGTTGTTGGCACTCTTTCAAAAGGGCTCCCACATATGTTCTCTTACACATGGAAGTCTGTGGATGTGACCTGTCAGAAGAACAGTCTGTTTAGACTCCTTCCGGTGGGACGAGCTATGTGGCTCCTTCCTGATCCCAGGTACTAAGTGCGATCGCTACCTGGCTTCTTAAACAGGGGAGTCAGAACAAGAGACGGGGAGCTATATACTGGTTTGCATTTGTGGGTCTGACACCATGTTAGGCTATTACTGTATTAGAATGAGATATTTTTCTATCTGAGGAAAGAGTTTTCTCCTAAGTCCTGATGGAGCCAGGATTTAAAGCTAAGTCATTTCATTCTCACTACTGTATTTAGTCAGCTCCTTACTTACTGAATGTATGAGATGGGGTGGACTGGGGAGACGTTCAGCGAATAGGATCCCTGCACCACACCACATGCTTCCCCCTTCCTCTTTTTTTCCCCCCATTGGTTTTTCGAGACAGTGTTTCTCTGTGTAGCTTTGCGCCTTTCCTGGAACTCACTTGGTAGCCCAGGCTGGCCTTGAACTCACAGAGATCCGCCTGCCTCTGCCTCCCGAGTGCTGGGATTAAAGGCGTGCGCCACCACCGCCCGGCCCCCTTTCCTTTTAACCCACTGAAGCCGAACACCCACATCCCCTCACTCCTCGCTTGGGACTTTCAACTCTCAGCATTGCGACTCTTTCCTTAAAGGCTTCATTTTGCCTCCCCTTTGCCCCAGAATGAAGTCACCAGGAACCACCTTCCACCCCGGTAGACTGGAGTTGCTGAAGCTCACCTCAGACAGGGTAACTCTGACTTGTGCTAACTCCTGGAGTGTCTTCTGCAGAATGAAGCACCAGTTGCCCGTAATTAGGGATGGCTTGATGACATGTCCCTGTGAAACACTCCTTTCCTTCTCTTCCCCACTGCCCTGTTAATGGTATTTACTTCCCAAATAAATGGCTTGCATTCGGAGTCTTGTCTCAGGGTCTGCTTCCAAGAAAATCCAAATATTACCATTATTAGGAGGAAGCTTACTTTCTTTCCCCCAAGGGAAAGGGGAAAGGCATGACCTGAAGTGGATCTTTGTTTCTAAAGCCCAGAGTCTGTCCCCTCCTCTGTGAGACTCAAGTGGAAGATCCACAGTGGGCTGGAGAGTTGGCTCAATTGTCAAAAGCAAGTACTGCTCTTACAGAGGACTCGAGCTTCGTTTTCAAACAGCGTGGGCGTGATTCAGCTCTCTGTGTTGTCCGGTCCCAGTTGACTGTTTTGTTGTTGAATTCACTGAAGACTGACAAGCAGTTGCTCCGTGTGACAGCCATTAGCCTGCTTTAAACTTACTCCTGAATGGACAGAATAATGAGTAGATTCCTTGTCACGTAATTCATTACTGAGTCTATGAAACAGACAGTTGAGGAGACACTAAATGTGAGTCCAGTCTTTTCTAAACTCATATTTGAACCGAATCATGCATCACTTATAGCGCTTCTGCAGCAGGCCAGCCTCTGATGACAGCGTGAGGAGGGCAGGGGGAAGGTAGAGACCGTGGGATGAATGTTGGTGTATATCGCACAGCGAGGGGAGTGCTGATGATCTTAGTGTACTGCAGAGGTCAAAAGCAGCAAGGAAAGAGCTTGATATTTTCACCAAAAGGAGATGGTAAATTTGAGGAGACTGGTATTTTTAACCTGACTTCAATATTTACAATATGTACATGATACCCTGCATTTGTATAATTTTAATGATTTTACATAGCAGTTAAAAATAAATTTTAAAACCTTCATATGAACCTAGATTTTACACACAGACACACACACACACACACACACACACACACACACACACACACATACACACACTCCTAAAACATAGTAGGGAGCTGTTCAGGAAAAGGAAGGAGAGGAGAGGATAATGGGTGAATGCGGCCAAATACATGATATACTTCTATGAAAATGTCCTGATGAAGCCCATCACTTTATACAGTGATATACACTAATAAATAGAGAGTTCAGGGCTGGAGAGATGGCTTAGCAGTTAAGAGCACATCTTGCAGAGGATCTGAGTTCAATTCCCAGCATCCACATCCAGCAGATCACAACCGCCTGTCACTCTACGTGGACATACATACATGCAGATGCTCACATACATAAAAATTGAAAATAATATAATTTTTAAAACCAATAACACATCCAAAAATATGTCTATACAAAGACTTAGATGTCCATGACCTTGCAATGTCACACTAACCAATAAATGTAAAAAACCCAAATGGCCATTGGCTGTACGTAGTACAGAACAAAATGGGATATAACTTGTCAGGAAAAAGAAACAGTATTGAAATTTGTTACAGTGTGGATGAACTCAGAGACCTGATGCTTACTAAAAGAAGCAGCACAAAAGAACACATACAACGGGCGGTGGTGGCGCACGCCTTTAATCCCAGCACTCGGGAGGCAGAGGTAGGCGGATCTCTGTGAGTTCGAGGCCAGCCTGGGCTACCAAGTGAGTTCCAGGAAAGGAGCAAAACTACACAAAGAAACCCGGACAAAAAAAACCAAAAAAAAAAAAAAAAAAAAAAAAAAGAACACATACAACCCCATTATATGAGAAGGCCAGAAAAGACAAATCTAAAAAGACACAGGAGATCGATGGTGGCCTAAGGTGGGGTGCGGAGGCACGTAGGAGTGGAATAATATACCTACCTACAAGGTTTCTTTTTTTAAAAATTATTATTCTGGATATTAAATTGGGACTATACTCCCAGCTCCAAGATTTCTTTTCAAAAATGAAACTTGACAATTTTTACGTAATTCTGTAAACAAAGTAAAAGGTCAATGAATTTTGAAAGAAAAAACCTTAGTTTTATTCTTGTTACAAATTAGAAGAAACAAAAAAAGCTATAAATATTTAAGAATCATAAATTATTATCCACCATCTTCAGCATTCTGAATTGATTTAATTAACTGAAATTTAACTTCTTGTAGAAGATGACCTACATGAAGGTCTCAAAGAAGAAATTCTGGAGGCCTAATTTTTCAAGGTGATTATGAAGATGTGATTGTACCATTCAGTGGATGGCATTGCAAGAGCCTTGTGCAGAATGGAAGAGAGCAAAAATAACATAGGCTTAATTCTAACTATGGATTTTTAAGTGGACAAAATTCATCACTGGTGACAAAAATCAGAATAATGGACTGTTTTGTGGTTGGTGGGGTGATGGGAATATTCTATGTCTTCCTGGGCCAGGGTGTCTGGGTATATGGGTTTGTTTAAAGTCATTGAATATATGATGGCCAACTTGATTGAATCAGGAATCACATGGGAGCCACACCTTTGAGCTTGTCTCAGAGGTTTAACTGAGGAAAGAAAACCCATCCTGAATGTGGGTGACAACACCCCATTGGGTCCTGATCTAATAAAAGGTCAAAGGAGAGCTGAGATGGGTGCCAACATCCATCTTCCTATACTTCTTGACTGGAGACGAAGTGACCAGCCACCCCAGACTTCTGCTACTGGCCTTCTGAGTTATCATGGACCGAATTTGAACTGTGAACCAAACCCTTACTTCCTTCAGTGCCTTAGGCAGGTATTTTATCAAATCAACAATAAAAATAGCTAATATAAACTGTAACCTTACATTTGTGCATTTTACTGCATGTAAGTCACGCTTAAGTGGGATACTTTAAATAAAAGAAGAAATTAACTGGCCATTGAAAGCATGAAACAAAATAAAAAAAATTAAGAGTAGGCCTACTCAAAAGATAAGAACTTAGTATAAGATGAAAAGAATGTTCTTTTTTTTTAAAAAATCTTTCTCCTCCTCCTTGGTAATCCACCCCCCCCACTCCCACTCCCTCCCATCCCCACCCCACCCCCTGCCACACACACACACATAATTCTGAGATTGAACTCAAACTTTACACATGCTAGGCAAGTACTCTAACACTGAGCACAAATAGAACTTTTATTTTAATTGATGAAGGCAAAAATATGTTTAGATAATCCTGGGACCAGCAAAGATAAAATCTGAATCCATTTGTTTCTTAACACCACGCTCAGAGAGAGAGAGAGAGAGAGAGAGAGAGAGAGAGAGAGAGAGAAAGTGAGGGCTGGAGAGATGCTTCAGTGGGTAAGGGAATCAGTGGCCAAGCCTGAGGACCTGAGTTGGATCATCAGAGCCCACGTGGTGGAAGGAAAGAACTGTTCACATAAGCTGTCCTCTGACCTCCACACAAGCCATGGCCAGCGTGTGTATACACACACACACACACACACACACACACACACACACACACACACACACACAAATACATATAGTATGATTTTTTTTAATGTAAAGTAAAAACCATTTTCTTTGTATATCTGAAACTGTACGTACACATTAAGCAATAACTTCTGGTCACCACCTCCACTTCCCGTCTTGCTGTAGGAGTGCTGGGGTTACAGATAGGTGCAACTGAATCTGGCTTCACACGGGTCCTGGAGAGCTGAACTCTGGTTGGCAGGCTTGCATTTCCGCAGTCCCCCACACCCCCACCTGCTCTCTTATAACTGCAAGCATCGTTACCCGCCATGAGACACAGTGTGGGAGATGAAGGCTCTTGAAGTACTTGGGGAGAAGTCATAGGGGGATGCAGGAATGGTACCTGCTGGAAACCCATGCCCCCATGTTTGGAAAAACAGGGTTTAGTCCAGTTCCTGTGAAAGCTAAGCTAAGCTCCCGTGAAAGCTAAGGGAATCCATTCAGAGGTCAACAGCAGGCGTGAAGGTGGGGGTAGAGAGGGCCCTGTGTGGCTCTACTCACTGGGTAGTTTAAGGCTGCCTTTTATTCTTCTTCCTGTAACCACTATAGAATCCATGAAGAATAGGGGTGTTTTCTCTTACGCATTTAACTGTAGTAACAGACCAATGTCTCGTTGAACATAACCAGTAGTGAGAAGCAGCATATGTGACTGGCAAACTGGGTAAAATGGTAACACAATCTCTGGCTTGTTGTTTGAATCCTCTTAATTATAAGCGTGTAGCATTGTACAGTGAGAATGCGTTGGGGGGTTTGTAATGCTAGAGCTTTCAAAGACCACATTCCTCGTTAGACCTTCCCCCATTAGGGCATGCTTGAGTGATGCTGCACAGCTGAATACTTGGGATTTTTCCCCCTCTTGTCACAGTCTGAAGACAAAGGATTCTTCCGCTTGCCAAAGTTCCCCTGGAGCCTAGGTTGAGCCGCTGTGACAGCGCTTCGGTGGGGAGTGGGGAGCTTTTTATTCAGCCTTCTGTCAAGCCTCATTCACTAAATAGGATCGAGTTGGAGCCATATATGGAGGACAACCCCCACCCCACCCCACCCCCCCCAAAAAAAACAATGGAGGAAAATGTCACACAGGCAGTGCCTTGCATCCTGTTTCCTTTCACAAATGCTGAGTCATAATGCAGCCAAGGCTGAGGAGCAGCTTCTAACTTCTTCGCAGGCTCCAGCATCATCAGTAAGTTTCTCGAGTGATAGCATTGGTACTGTACTGTGCTCGTCCCTTCCCTGAGAAGCAGCAGATGTGCAGGAGCTGGAGTGCTGCCCTCTGTAGTTGGTTCTTTTTGTTTTCACTTTTTAGGGTCTGCCACCCAGCTCCCAAATACACGGAGACTTATTCTTACTTATAAATGCTCGGCCTTAGCTTGGCTTGTTTCTAGCCATCTTTTCTTAACTTAATTAACCCATTTCTCTTCTACATTTTGCTTCTGGTCTTTTTACCTTTCTTTATTCTGCATGTCTTTCTTCCCTTCTTACTCCATGGCTGGCCCCTGGTGTCCTCCTCTTCTTCTCCTTTTCTCACTCTTAGCTCCTCTCTATTTATTCTCTCTGCCTGGCAGCCCTGCTTATCCTTTCTCCTGCCTTGCTATTGGCCGCTCTGCTGTTTATTAGCCCATCGGGTATTTTAGGCAGGCAAAGTAACACACCTTTTCAGAGTTAAACAAATGTAACATAAAAGAATGCAACACATCTTTGCATCGTTAAACAAATATTCCACAGCATAATGAATGTAACACATTTTAAACTAATATTCCACAGCAGCCCCGCAGCACAGGGAGCACACATCCCCCCTCACAAGGGCACTCTCACAATCCTGCTGCCTGCCAGCCTATCCTAGACTCAATTTCCTCATCTGTGAAATCTGTGAAATGTGTATCATGTACCTTGACTTCTCATTCACAAGCATTGAAGGAGGATCTGCCAGGGGTTGGTTATCACATGTGGAAAAGCATATTACACTGTCAAGTCTCACTTCCTGTTCGTAAACATTCAAAAAAATTCAAATTTGGAAGTCCTGAGTGTGTAGCTACTTCTGATGATGTGTGCATGGAATTCAACTATCACCCAAAGAGATGGGTTTTTTTAAAAAATATAATTTACCCAAGAGTGGTATGGCTGGGTCTTGAGATAGATCGCGTCCCAATTTTCTGAGAAACTATATACAATAAGAACAATTATCAGGTAAGAATTACATTCACAATGTCTAGTCCATTTGTATTTGGGAAATTCAGAAAAAAAATATTCCCTTATCTACCCTATCTTGGTGAGCCCAAAGTTTTGTACCTAATTCACTTTCTATTCTAACTAAGGAAAACAGTAACTATAACTATCTGGTCTTCAACCCCATCAAAGATCCAAGAAGGATATACTATTACCTGATTAAACAGGAAATGCAGTGCAAACAACTTCCAAAACTATAGAAATGACAGAGACATCTAGCTGCCTGGACAGTCACCCAAGGTTCTTTTGCAATGTTGAGGCATCCATCTTTAGCCTACAGGCCTAGAATATCTGACAGACTTTTTTTTTTTTTTTTAAAGATTTATTTGTTACATATACAGCATGTTTGCCTACAGGCCAGAAGAGGGCACCAGATCTCATTACAGAGGGTTGTGAGCCACCATGTGGTTGCTGAGAATTGAACTCAGGACCTTGGATGAGCAGTCAGTGCTCTTAACCTCTGAGCCATCTCTCCAGCCCCGTGACAGACTTTTCTATGAAGCAGGAATTTTGAAGGACTGTCCTACCTTGTCTTGGCAAAGTTTGACAGTTGCTTTCTTTTGTATCCTGCTTGTTCAATTTAGACAGCATGCTGTCAGCAGTTGAAGCAAGGGCAGTTTCTTGCCCAGTAACTAACTTTGCCATACTTGAAAGCAAACTCCATCTGGAGCTTCTTCAATGCCTGTCATCTTTTTTTTTTTTTTTTTTAAGTAGATTGGTGCTGCCAGGAGCAGATGTGTCTCACTGTCATGAAAAGCCTTGTGTTATTAAAATGTTTAAATGCCATCTTCTGTAGGACTCTGAAGTGTTTGAAGACCACCTATTTAAAATATATCTGTTTGACCTTGAGAACATACCTAACATGACTAAAGTTTGATTGTTATAAATGACTATTAACCTGTCTTTCTTTATTATACTTAATAACTTTCATTTTATATTACATTTTAAAATGAACCACATAGGTACAATACATTAAACAAGAAATAGAAACATATAATACAGTATAATAAAAATAACCTCTTATTTGTATCATTATACAAAAATTTCTTAAACAAGAGTAGAAACATATATACAATATAACAAAAATAACCTTAAATTTGTATCAGTATGTAAAAATCCATTCCAATGTAAAATATTTGAGACTATAGTTGCTTTTCTAGTTTGAAAGTAGAGTCAATACTCTACCCTTTTATTCTATCATTTCTATATTCTCCCTTTTTTAACTTTTTAGAAAAAGATCTCTGAATCTAATCTCCTTTGTTTAGTTTCCCCCTGGCCATGACCAATAACAACTTGTAACTAACCCCCCTAAACAATGACAAACATCCACCAAATCACCAAAAACCACCTACCCCATCTCTTGGGAATGTGAGCATTGTGTTCTCTAGACTGCTTTCTGTTGCCTGGGGGCAGCAGCATCTTTAGGGGATCCTGAGAAAATTGGGATAATGGTCAATTGGAGAACTATCTGTATTACTTTTTGTTTAGTCTCTGTGTGATAGGGAAGTGTAGAGCTTATCTGAAGTCCTGGCTGGAGTAGTCTATGAGGCTGGACCATCCCAGCTAGCAGCTTTGAAGTTGTTTTGGCTGCAGAATTTTGAGGAAACTGCAACAGAGGCATTCTTAGAGGCTGTATCACCTAGGCTACTTGTCTTCATTGGTGTCTGGCCTTTTTGTTCTGAAAACACACAAAACTTTAAAGATGACATACATATCTGCATTAACACAATGTGCAGTGTGTACAAGTCAGCTAAAGATGAGTTTTTGTTTTATGTTTGAACAGGTAAAAGACATCTGTCAACTTTATAAGTCCATTTGGACTGCATAACCAAACTATAAGTCTCTATCCATGCCATGTGAAAGGATGGCATGGAATAATAAGTCATAAGGACTCTGTAGCCAGCATTATTTATCACGTCTCATCCAGTCTCACAGTTGTTCCAATACAGAAGGATCAGAATATACATCACTTGCCATGTTGGTTTTGTTGGTTTCTTTATGTCTGTAGACAAGATCTTCAAGAGGTTTCTCCCACTCAAATCTGATCTTTATTAATTTTGAAGGAACCCATAGCTTTTCGTTTCCCATGGAAACAAGAGCACAACCTCTCCCCCAATGCAACATATTTTCTGACTTCCACCCGGAAGTTAAGACATTCTTAAAATATGTAGGTTGGTTTAATTTAGTAGTTTCCATGATCCAATGTCTCTAAAAGCTATTGTTTTTTATTCATTAGCATTTAAAAATTCAGAGTCAACAAAACATCATGCAGGATCCAGATATCCTGTGTATTTCCCATCTTTTTTTTTTTTTCTTGTTTTTTCAAGACAGGGTTTCTCTGTATAGTTTTGGTGCCTGTCCTGGATCTCGCTTTGTAGACCAGGCTGGCCTCGAACTCACAGAGATCAGAGATCCGCCTGGCTCTGCCTCCCAGGTGCTGGGTTTAAAGGCATGTGCCATCACCGCCCAGATGTATTTCCCATCTTTATGTGCCTTTTTTTTATATATTACTTTACTTTTTAAAAAATATTTTACTAATTATTTTTAAACTATTTTTTCTATGACAGTTTATACCCATTTTCTTTTCTTTCTTCAGCACCTAAGCACCTTCTAAATGATACTATACCTTTTTAGAGGTTTTCTGTGTCTGGATCTGGCTTTACTAAGTGCCTGCAGTGTTCTCCGACCGTGGGAGACAAATCTTAAACTGTTAGGTGGCAGCCAGGCCCTCTGCCTTGTTGCTGTGGTGGTTAGCTCCGCCCCACTCCCTTCCTGAGAGCCTAACCTCCTGCAGATCAGTACTGGTGGGAGCCACATTTACTGCTCCACCTCTGGGAAGTTACTGAGACCACTTTCCAGGGAATCCTCCCAAGCAGCAGCTGTCGGGGACTGTGGTGGCAGTGGCTGGCCTGACTTCCTGGTCCACGTGAATCAGAAATGGGGTTAAAACCTGATTGATCAGAGAAGCGGTGGAGAAGCAACTAGTGACTTTTCTCTCCTTCCAAAAAAGACCATGACTCTTTCTAAGACCCTCCCTACTACTTCCTGTGTCTCCCTATATGTCTTGGGTCCTCCAAAACCTCTATGGCTAATTTTGGTCAGCTAGTAGTTAGCTCTGCCCTCTGATTCAAGGTAAACTTATTGTCAGTCTTGGGAGTGTGAGAGTGCAATCAAAATATCCCATAATACCCCTTCATATGTCAGAACCTAAGACCCACTGTGAAAATACTAAGAGGAGAGTGTAGGGGTGACAAGGAGACCACCTTCACAAATGGGACTAATCCCCTTGTTAACAGGGCTCAAGGGAACTAGCCAGGCCTCTTTGCTTGTTCTGCCCTAAGAGGACTCCTAGAAGTTGTGATCAGTGAGGAATGAATGACCCTCACCAGCAAACTTGCCAACACCTTCTTGGATTTCTCAGCCTCCAGAGCTCTGGGGAAACAATTCCATTGTTTGTAAACTACTCAGTTTTGGGTATTTTTGTTGTAGAGTCATCAACAGACTATGGTAGACATCCACAGCCACTCTTTTTTGTAAAATCTGGAATAGCACAGCAATTGATCACAAGCTGCAGAAGTAGACTTTGGGCTAAAATCTGATGTCTGTCACTTGCTAACAGTGCATCTGGCGCAAGTTATGTAACCCCTTGTCCTTCCAATCCATGTTTACAAGGCTGGGGTAGGAAGCAGTAAGTACTGCAACCCTGAACATGGGTAGGAGCAGGCAGGAGGGTGAGGAGTTCAAGGTCATCCTTGGCCACCTAGAGAGTTTGAGGCCAGCCAGGGTTCCATAACACCCTATCTCAAAAACAAGCAAAGTGGTAACTCCCTTAGGCTTCAGTCACTGTGAGCCTAGAGTAGTTCACAGAGGAAAAGCTGCTGGGACAGTAGCAAACGCAGTATCATAGGATTAACTACCTAGTTAATTGGAAGGGGTCAGGGACAGACGGAAAAGGCCATGTGGAAAAACAAAACCTGGAGAGAGTTGTCGCTATCAGAAGGATGACAGGCCAGACAGAACTCCAGACTGACAGACACACAAACAACAAAACAGACACAAAGGCAAAGGCACTTTCACTCTTGTGATCTCTGTGCCCCTTACTACTGAAAGCTTTTAAGGCCACATGATCTTTTGATGTTGTAGGCTATGCGCTAGTCTTCTACTCTTCTAAGAAAACACTGCAGACTGGGCATCTTAAACAACAGTGAACTCTCCCACAGCTCTTCCGGCCGGCAATCCCGGCCAAGGATCAGCCGAGTGACTTCCCTTAGAGTCCCCCTCCTTGGTTTTCAGGAGGCCTCTCTCTCTCTCTCTCTCTGGACTTTCTTTGGGTACTCACTCCCTGGCCAGTCAGATTGGATTAGGAACCAACCTCGTGGCCTTGTTATAATTCAATTCTTTTAAGATCCTAGCTCCAAATATAGTCAAATTCTGAGAGCATGACAGTTGGAACTTTATAGCCCTCACAGGATTTTAAAAATGCTCTTGAATTCATAGGAAATGTGAAATCAACCAGACAATCATGAGTACATCTAGCAGTAAGATCTGCTTGGGGCTGGAGAGCTGGCTCCATGGTTAAGAGCACTGGCTACTTGCTGCAAGCCGCAAGAATATATTACAGAGATCCAGCTGTATATAATAAAGCTATACCTAGAAAGGTCAAGGAATTTTTCTAGAGGGAAGCCATTTATCGGGGAATATTTGGTGTTATTCAGCTTTTAATATATCAGCTGTCTTATGCTATGAAATTCTTGTGCACTCATATACTACTAGGTCATATGGCAAACAGTATAAGCTTCTCAGACCTACTGCTGATCTACTAGGTAACACCCCTACAGAGCCTAGGAGACAGGCAGACTGTAGATGCATAGCTTTGTTTCTTGTGCAAAGGAAGCTCAGACCATCCCTTTAGGCCGAGTGGCGTGCCAGAGCTAATGATTCAGGACAAAAGAGTTTTTTGCATAACCAGGTGCAATGAAGGCTGGAGTAGAATTCCTGGTCCAGTCAGAGTCGTGTGGTCAGAGAGAAGAGAACAAGGCAGAGTTTCTGTAGATGGTAAGGCAGACAGGCTTGGGCTGAGGAGTAAGGAGCAAGGAAAGTTTTGTAGACTGTAGTTGGATATAAATCAGGTCAGAAGAGGAGAAGAGGCAGGTAAGATGGAGAGCAAAGATGAGATCGAAAGCGTAAGAGCTTAGTTAGGGCTATGAGAGGACAGGAAGGGACAGAGAGGAGCTAAGCCTGAGGGCAGAAAAGAAGCTGTGTGGAGAGAACTGACTCAGAAGAATAAAGTATGTAGACTAAGAGTTTCGTGTACCTAGATTCATTTAACATCATCAAAGATTAGATTATCAGCTGGTCATAGATTCTTCTCGGACCCTGCGAGCGGGCTATAGAGGGGCAGGACCTCTCATAGTCTGTGATAGCTACCTGTCTAGAGGACCTGGGTTTGGTTCCCAGCGTCTACACAGTGGCTTGTAATTATCCATAACTCCAGTTCTAGAGGGTCTCTGACACCTTCTTCTGGACTCTAAGGGTCCCAGGCACATATATGATGCACATACATACATTCAGGCAAACAGTCATATATAAGAAATAAAAGTAAACATTTTTTTAAAGATTTGTTTAAATGACTCATGAGGTACATTATACAGTCATGCAAAATGTGCCTGACTTTCAGGGAGAAACTCAACTTTCATGAGAAAAAAAATCGTAGGTTATCTAACAATGATTTTTGCCTTATTCTGCAAAGTTTAGTATTTATTTATTTATTTTTGAGACAGGGTCTCTTGTATCCCAGGTTGTCCTCAAACTTGGTTTTACTTCCTAATCCTCCTGTTTCTCCCACCCACATGCTGGAATTATGGGTATGGGTTGTTGCTGGATCCTAACGGCTCCCTCGGGGGAGGGGGTGAGAAGGCACGGCTTCAATAACACAGACACCAGGAGTCATGTGAAGGGCAAGCAGCAGACTCGTTTATTTAGTATGGGGAAGGCCTTATATGCCCTCCTCCCAGCACCCAGGCTGTGTCCCAATCTGGTGGCATTGCATGGTCATCCCTCATTGGCTGGGCACGATCAGGAACTCTGACAGCGCCTGTTGCTAGGCCCTCAGGCAGACTCCAGGTTGGCTCTTAAGGAAGTCCATTATGTGCGTGCCTTGGCCACTGGTTTGAGCCAGTTTCCTCAACCCTGTAGGCCTGTCCTACTACAGTGTGTAACGCCATGCCTAGTTTATGTGGTACCAGGGATCCAGCACAGGGCTTTGTGTGTACTCACCGAGCCAACTGAGGTCTATGCCTGGCCCTACACCAGAGACACAGAATATGAGGAAGAAGCATAGAGGTATCCACGTCTTGCTTGGGCACAATTTAACACGAGACACTCCAGATGCCTGTGGACTAGGCTAATAAAAAGCAGGAGAGTTGACACAGCCCTGAGCTAGATAAAGGAAGGTATACTGTAGTGTGCCTTGAGATTGGTGTGAAGGGGAAGGTAGCCTAAGATCTACTGTGGATGAGATGCCTGCCGTGAGATTTTACTCAACTTGCTCCATCTCCAGCACCAGATGCGATTGGCATTGGCTGGTTGAGTCTCCACTAATCCATGCACACTGCCCATGATAAATACACCTTTCACAAAGGCCATACGAGTTCAGTGGGAATATTAGAGCCACCACACCTGCGTCTTTAAAGTCTTCAGTGGTAGCAGTCTTCTTGGGGACCCACCTGAGGGCTTCAGTGTGACCTTCCTACAGCGTTAGCTCTCTCTCCACACCACACGATGGCGGTTACACCAGTTTCTGCGCGTTTACTTCAGGGATGCATCAAAGAACGAGGGAGGTAACCGCAGAGTGGGTCCTGTGAGGTAGATGTGAGCTCAGACTTTATTACCCAACCACTAGACCTCTTCTCTTCGACCACTCGTCTCTTGTGGTGCTTTGGGTCTGGGAGTTAGCATCCATTCAAAACCAATACCTAGAATTCATCAAAGGTTGATAAAATCCTTGATTTCCCTTCATAGAAAGATGAAGACTTCACTAGAATCTTAGAACACAGTTGGTCCACCTCTCTTGCTTACGGGGAGGAATAGTTTATATGTGTGTCTGTGCGGATACATATGTCTGTGTGGATGGACATTTCACTCCAAAGGGGACTTAAAAGGGGGTACCATTCATATCTGGCCCCCAGAGACGCCACTGGGAGGAACATAATGGGCAGCCGGCCTCCAGCTAATGAGCTGTGGGTCTGCTGCAGCCTACCCTTCAAACTGTGCTCACCCCAGGCTGCTGCTGGCTGAGCGCAGTGGGATGTGGAAGCCATGCTGTCTAGCCCATGGCCCGTCATACTAGACAAGACTTGCTCAGATTAGCCCTGCAGGCCAGTGCCTTCTCTGTCCTTTTTTCTTCTCCTTTGTCTCAAGTGTCGGATCGGCATTGTGGTCGTAACCCCCCACCCCACCCCACCCCGACCTCTCGCTCTCTGTACTTCACAGCTGTTTTTCCTGATGTGCCTTTTGCATTTCTAGCTCCTTGGCATCTGTTCCTAAAGGACCTGAACTGATACAGAAGCAACTGCTAGAAAAGAAAAGAAAGAAAGAGAAAGACAGAGTGAGCCTGAAGAACACTGAGGGTTAGTTTACTGACAAATACAAGTCTTCAGACTGTTGAGGAGCATGATTTTACTTTTCCTTAATAATTGTTTTCACTCTTTCTCTGTTCGTCCTTTCCTGCTTTCCTTCAGTTTTTCATTTTTGAAAACTATGTTGTTTGTTTTTTAGTACCCTGCAAGAAGGCAGCGACCTGGGCAGTAACTAGAATGTTGCCTGCAGCCAACAACATATTTTCTAAAAAACAAATTACACATACCACGTGTAAAAGATTGGAATAGAATTGAAGCTTTTTGCCTAGAAAATGGCTGTGCCCTCAGTGGGCATGCATACACTTTTAATATAATATCTAACTGGTAGTCATCCGTTCACTTTATTTTTTGGGGGCTTTGGTAGTGCTGGGGTTGAGCATGCTAAGCACGGCTTTGTCACTGAGCTATTTCTCCCCCCAACCCCCGCTTCCCCCACCCACCCCCACTCCCTGGCCACTGAAAACACCATTTTAAAGTGGATCCAGAATGGAAGTTAAATTGTTGAGATGGGGAGCAGCAGCCAGGACCCTGAGCAGGGTGTGCACAGGTTGGTTGATCTTGGCTAGCGAGGCCTTACTCTTTCCTTTGCTTCTTGCTTTACACCATAAAGTGTTAATGTGTCAAAAATGAAAAATTGGGGTTTGTGTGGTGCTCTCAACAGACTGCCTGAACAAAACCAAACCAATCCTTCCTCCCTTCAAAGATCAGTTGAAATTGAATATGGCATAGTTTGCCCTTTGTTGCCTGAGTGCTGGGGTCAGACTGTCGTCTGACCGAAGCCAGGAGTGATGGACAGTTCCGAAGTGGGCATTATCACAGCCGAATCAGGGTATCTGAAGGCAAAATTGCTTTTCTCTTCTCCCACAGCACCTGCTCTCAATCTTTCTTCCATTTTTGTGTTCTCGCCTGCTCTGTGAACTTTCAGGATGGTACACTTTATTGCTTTCAGTGAGACGGAGATGTGGATGACAGTTTTATGTGACAGAAAGTGTCTATAATCCTCAGGCATCAAGCCATGGCCACTTCTAATCCTTCTTAAGTAGTGTAGAAGTTGGGACCCCACTGTTTCCTAGATAGGCTTGCTTCTCATCCAGTAATAATCCTGGGTTTAATTATGAAAGAATCTAAAACATTCATCTTGTAATGGTAGCAAAACCCAAGCCCCAAATCGACAGGAACTTCATAAAAAATACTCAAACTAAAAACAACTAACAATGATCAAATCCTAAAGGCAAATAAATAAATAAATAAAAATCTGTTTAATTTTACAGTTTAGCAATAGCAAGAGATAAAGAAGGAATTGTCCTGTTGGGAACCGAACATGGAATAACAATATAGACTTAGGAGAAAGTAAAATAAAGATGAAAGACGAACGTGCATCCCTGCCAGAGAGTGGGAAGGAAACTAATGCTGGCTACACCCAGGCTTTCTGTTGCCTCGAGCCCTGACCCTCCCCTGAGCCCAGAAAGGTAAGCATGTTGTCTCAATTTTTTAAAAAAATAGACTCTCCCTGTATAGCTCAGGTTTCACTCTAATTCATGATCCTCCTGCCTCAGCTGTGGTTATAGGCATATTCGCCACCACAGCCAACATCATCTCAGTTTTATCGGTGACCAAACTGGAGTTGAGAAAAGTTCTCTGAGCTGCTGGAAATCACCTGGTCTCTATGATCACATGATCGTGGTTTCTCTGGGATCCAAATCCAGGTGTGTGTGACGTTATGGAAGAAGAAGAGTTTTGGAATGTAAAGAAAGGCTAAGGCACATCCTTGCAGAGGCAGGGGCTTGAGCAATCGACTTCAGCCAGCTCTGAAGGACTTGGAGAACAGTCACTGGAACTGCAGCTGGTGATGTTCAGAGGACGCCGTGAGGAGAAAGGAGGAGACTCGATATGGAGGAATAGCTCTAACTTTCTTAAACCTGGTCAGAACTTGATTAGGTTAGAACTTGATTGACTGCGAGATGTGCTGAACCCTCGGTGGTCTGGGCTTGCAGAGGCCAGCACCAGAGTTGTGAAAAATGACTAGGTTTAAGTCTGACTTCTAGGACTTCGTACAAGTTTCTACCACCTGATGTTGGAAATGAGAATGAAGAATTTGGGTTTGCTTTGGGCTGACTTACCTTAGGAGATAGGACAGAGGGAAAAACAGACAATATTTGAATTCATATAGTGGACATGGGGTGGTGAGCTAGGCTAGTGCGAGCCAAACTCCAGGGACCAGCTTAGAAGACAAGATTCAGCCCCTTGGGAAGTTTGCTGTTAGCCACAGATGCAGTGATGTCAGAAGGGCTGGGATTAATTTGGAACAAGATTCAGCAAAGTTGGGGGATGGGGAAATGTTCTGCATAGAGATGATGTTTCTACACATCGCTAGTAGAAACAGAAGCTGTTGTAAGTACAGCGAGAATCTTCATGATGGACCCTGCTAGATGGACCCTACCAGTTTCCGATCTCTATAACCCAGAACTACCTCTGCCAGGATTTGAACTTGAGGACTAGTCAGGTCATGTATGCAGGGACAGACTCAAAGACATCATTGTGTGTAGCAGGGGGCAGGGTCTCATTCTCACTCTGTAGTCCAGGCTAGCCTGGAATTCACTATCACCGTGCAGCCTAGGCTGGCCTCAAACTCATGGTGTTCTTCCTGCCTCAGCTTCCTGAATGGGCATTACAGGTGTGAACCATTATGTGCGGCAATTTGGCATGCCACATTTGGGGCCGGCTTTAATTCACCTAATACACTACCTTTTGTGTGCCCTGAAGGAGACAAACGTCCTGTGAATCAGGTGACGAGCGATGCCAGCACCACAACGTGTCCATACTAATGGTGAGCTCCTGAGTATGACTCCCTAAGAGCTGGCTGGGAGGCTGGAGAGATGGCTCAGCATTAAATGTGGACTGCTCTTGCAGAGGACCTGAGTTTGGTTCACAGCACCCACATCAGGCAGCTTACAGTTGCCTGTGACTCTATCTCCTGGGGGATCCAGCATCCCTGGCCTCACACATGGACTCACATGGTTTAAAAAAAAAAAAAAAAAGTAAACTGATCCAAACATTAGGATAGCAAGATCCTGATTTGTGCATCATACATTTTTTAAATGCATTTTTATTTACTTAGTCCCCAACATAACACTTTTGGGAGGTGGTGCCCGATATTGATCTTGTTGGGGACTGCCCTTATCGTGGGGGTATAATAGTTATGACTCAAGTAGGATTGTTATAAGCTAGTTTAGCCCCCTCTTGTCCTATGACCCTTTTGTCTTCTGCCATCACACATGTGGGCCATTTTGTCTTGAACTTTAGTACTGTAAGAAACAAATTTCTGCCGGGTGTGGAGGCGCATGTCTTTATTCCCAGGACTCGGGAAACAGAGGCAGGTGGATTTCTCTGCGAGTTTAAGGCTAGCCTGGTTTACATAGCAAGTTCTAGGCCAGCCAGTGTGTGTGTGTGTGTGTGTGTGTGTGTTCGTTCGTGTGGGTGCATGTGCATATGAAAGCCAGAAGTCAGCGCCGGGCAGTGGGTGGTGGTGCACACCTTTAATCCCAGCACTCGGGAGGCAGAGGCAGGCAGATCTCTGGGAGGCAGAGGCAGGCAGATCTCTGTGAGTTCGAGGCCAGCCTGGGTTACAGAGTGAGTTCCAGGAAAAGCACAAAGCTACACAGAGAAACCCTGTCTAAAAAAAACAAAACCAAACAAAAAAAAAAGAAAGCCCAAAGTCATCTTCCTGTCTCATTCCCCATGCGTCATCTTCCAGACAGTCCTATGTGGTTTAGGTTGATCTCTAGTTAGCTATATTGCTGAGGGTGGCCGTGAACTTCTGATCCCTCTGTCTCCACCTTCTAAAAGCTGGGATTACAAGCATGTGCCACTGTGCCTGGTTTACGCAGTGCTAGGGAGCAGACCCAGACTTTGAGCCAGGCAAGCCTTCCACTGGCTAAGCCACTCCTCAGCCCTGTTTTTTGACAGGGTCCCTCACTGGGCTGGAACTCGCCAGCTACGCTAGGCTGGCGGGCCACCGGGCATCCGGGATTACGTCTCAGCCTCACCGTTTTGTTAATGTAGTTCTGGGGCTTGAACTTGGATCCTTGTGCTTAAGAAGCAAACTCTTCACCAACTTAACCATCTCCCCAGTCCTCTTCTGATGTTTTCTACAATATTCCATGGAGCCTGTGTTCCTTAGCCAGTACTAAACAATGCTATCTGAAGTTTTTTGGTTCTAGAAATCCCCCGACATAATCCTCCCCATATTAGCATTTTATCTTTTTTATTTTTTGAGATTATAATCTAACTGCATTATTTCCCCCTTCCTTTTCTCCTTCCAACCCTTCCTATGTACACACTCTACCCACTGCTCTCTTTCAAATCATGACCTCTTTTTCTTTAATTGTTGTTACATAGAGGTGTGTGTGTGTGTGTGTGTGTGTGTGTGTGTGTGTGTTCCTAAATATGTCAATAAAAAAGCTCATGAGATCTCAACTCTACACAAAAAAATCTACCGGCCACTGAGGCATGCTGGGTAGGAGAAATAGTCTTCCCCAGTAACGAGCACACCAATTGGTTATCCAATACCAAATGATGAGCATTTTATTTTACTGAGACTCGATGAATCACGTGGGCATACAGCACAGTTTGAGGGCAGGTGTGCCAACAGAATACCTCTAAGAACTGGGCTGCATGCTGAGTGCCCCAGACAGATGGGGGAGCTGAAAGTTTGGAAGGGACAGCCGGCTTTGAACCTGGAGGCAGCACTCACTATCTTAGGGTTGAAAACTGCTGAAAAGACCTGGTGACCTAATTAGGTCCAAGAAGCTTGTGTGCTGAGTACACAGGAAAGATGATCTCTCACCCTTTCCTAGACTCCAGTGCCACTGGCCTCAGTCCTGTGACTTCCTCCAAACTCTGCCCTGAAATACGTTTTCTGTGGTGTTTTAAATGCTGAGCTGTCCATTACTGAGAGACTTGGCCTCTGAGAATCAGGTTTCTGCTCTTCTCGTAAACCAGCTTAGTGGGAACAAAATCGAATTCACTCTGGACTCGCCCCCCACCCCCAGTGGAGCCTTTCTGTTTTCTTGTTTCTTGGTGAAAGAAGAGCCTACAAAGAACACTCGTCCTCTTTGGTTGTCAGTTTCCTTTGCTGACCCCAAACAAGCCCATTTCATCTTTCTCATTCCTTCAGTATTTTCTGTATGTAATTTTACTTAGTGTTGTTGGCTGAAATGCCTTCCTTTTTTCTTAAGGCGGACATAGCAGAAGATTAAGAATTAGGATCTATGGCCTGCCCTTTCATCCCTTAATCCTCCATTTATAACCTTGTGCATTAGGATAATGCCGCTGGGAATGTGTGAAGGGTTCCTGTGACCTGTGGAACTGTGGGGGAGCTGGGACAGGCTCGACTGTGTGTCTCTGAGTCTGGAGGTCCTGTGGGCTCGGGGAGGTAAGTGAGGATGAAAGACAGAAGAGAATGTTGGTGAAATAGATCCACACTAGTTCTGAGGGCTGAAGTAAGGCAGAGAGTCTGGGAACAGTTTCTAAACGGGATTAGGTTTTCGGTGTGCACAGAGACTTAAGGACCACCCTCCTCCTTGGGGCAGTGAAACTGTCGGCTGTCCAAGGCCACACAGAACACAAAACACTGTCTGATTTTGCTTGGAACATCTACATGTTCAGAGTAATTTTTCTTTTTTCTGTGAGTCAGGTTTTCATTGTGTAGCCCAATTGGCTTCGATTCTCCTATCCCAACCTCGAATGCTGGGGTTGCAGATGTGGGCTACTGTGTCTGGCTCAAAGCCTTTCTTTCTTTCTTTCTTTCTTTCTTCCTTCCTTCCTTCCTTCCTTCCTTCCTTCCTTCCTTCCTTCCTTTCTTTCTTTCTTTCTTTTTTTTTAAGATTTATTTATTTTTTATATAGACGATGTTCTGTCTGCATATTTCTCTGCAGACCAGAAGAGGGCAACAGATCTCATTAGAGGTGGTTTTGAGCCACCATGTTGTTGCTGAGGATTGAACTCAGGACCTCTAGGAGAGCAATCAGTGCTCTTAACCCCTGAGCCATCTCTCCAGCCCTCAAAGCCTTTCTTAATGCTCAGTAAGTATATTCATTTAAAAGCTTTTACATGATTGTCCTGCTTTTTCTTTCTACTCTATCAAATATGTAGTATTATTGGTATGTGTTTATATGCATAAATAAGGAAATGTATATATATAAATTCTTATGAGGTTATCTATAATTGCTCTCAGAAATAAGTGAGATATAAATATATGTGGTAGGAGAACCATATAAAATATATCATATAATATATGTGGTAAAGAAAATATGATCACTTGGTAGTACACACGTAATCTCAGCACTCAGGAGGCTGAAGCAGGAGGATTGTGAGTTTGAGGCCAGCCCATATAACAAGAACCTGCCTCAAAACACAAACCAAGGCCCAAGCCAGATAGATGGTGTATGCAGTCTGCTTCCCTTTATGTCCATAGGCTGCAGCCAGCATTTCCTTTCATATTATGGGAACGCCCAAGCTCATTCTAAACAAGGAGGTTGAAAACACAATACAGAACAAAGGCAAACAAAAGGAGTCTTAGAGAGCCCCAATCTCAGCTCTGGATCACAGCTCTCAGCGTGGCAGAAGCAGCTGTTGACTTTCCCTCCGTGTGAACACCACGAATTTCACTCGAAAACTGTAGTTGAGACCAGCTGACTTGGAGACCCAGCATCCGTTAGCAGAAACCAGGAGGACTGTGGTTATGATCTGAGCACCGAGCCTCTCTGTGAATGGGCCTGACACTTGAGAAAATAGACAGGCCTGGCCATTTTCTCTCCCCTTACACATTGCCTGCTCTGCTTTCTCCACTTTCCTCCAAGGTCCATTCCTCTGTGCCCAGCCAGGCCTGTCCTTTGAAAAGTGGCCTCCAGCCCACCCAGCAGAATATAACGGCCCAAGGCGTGTTAGGAGGTGCAGTCCCCTGTGGGAGTGACAGTCACGTCCCATAGGAGAACACATCCTCTTCTCAGGTCACAAGGGATGCATCCTGTTTTCAGTCCTGTTCTGAGATTTGGGAATGGGGATTCTGAATGACAGCCAGCCATGTCTAGTGTACTGGTGATTTTGTGTGTCAACTTGAAAAAAGCTGGAGTCGCCACAGAGGAAGGAGCTCAGCTGAGGAAATGCCACAGTGAGATCCAGCTGTAAGGCATTTTCTCATTTAGTGACCGATGGGGGAGGGCCCAGGCCATGGTGGGTGGGGCCATCCCTGGGCTGCTGGTCCTGGGTTCTTAAGAAGGTGGGCTGAGCAAGGCATGGGAAGCAAGGCAGTAAGCAGCCCCACTCCATGGCCTCTGCATCAGCTCCTGCCTCCTGCCCTGTTTGAGTTCCTGTCCTGACTTCCTCAGTGGTGAACAGCAATGCTGAAGTGTAAGCCTAATAAACCCTTTCCTCCCTAACTTGCTTTTTGGTCGTGGTGTTCGGTGAAGCAATAGAAGCCCTGACTAAGACGTCTAGCAAGTGCCCTGTGGCCTCAGCGCCTTCCCTCACTCATCCCTGCCCCCTACAGGCGCTCTAGAATCGGAACGTCTTCCACGAGAAAAGGGCAATTTATAATTCTTTTTTGTTAAAGTGGGTAGGGAGGGTTGGAAGGCAAAAGACAAGCTTCTAACTGAAGCTTCTCTGCTGTGTATAACTAGAAGATTTGGATGCTTCTGTAGAAAGAGCTGTCTGCTTTGATTATTTTAATTTTTTCCCATTTAAAAATCATTTTTTTCATGAACATCATCTTCCTGTTTAGCCAAATGTCTGTCATGTATAAGGAATGTCAGTAAATATTCCATTTGAAGCTTCTTTGTACATATTTCCATCGATAAATAAACTCTGAATTCACATAAAAAAAGTTAAACTTAAATAATTCATATTTCCTTCTCTTGTAACAGCCATCCATATATTGGTAAAATATAAATATTTTATTTTAATTAAAAAAAATTTATTTATGTGTATTGTGAACTGATTATGAGCTACCCTGTGGGTGCTGGGAATTGAACCCGGGTCCTCTGGAAAAGCAGTCAGTGCTCTTAACCCCTGAGCCGTCTGCAGCCCCTTCCTTTGCTGTTTAGAACAGTTCACTTCAGGAAGAAACGTTGGGCGATGCAGCCGTTCGTTGTTGGCTTGTTCTCCACGAGCTCCTGGGAATGGGTGAGCGAACTCTTTTCTCCTTTTTACTGAGGCCCTGATGCTTGTATGGAGAAGAGATACATGTGGTGACCGTCTGCGGCATCAAGGACCTGGGAAGTGGGTCTGGCTTTGGTGAGGCAGCCCCTTCATACAATAGTCCGAGAAGCAGAAGGAACCTTGGAGAACAATGGCTTGGCTCTGACCCATGCTCTGTTCTGTAGCGGCACCCCGCCCTCCAGCCCCCCACCTCCCAATGCATTAGGCACCCTCTCTTTGTTCTTTCCCAAATCATTTGAAAAGGAAATTAGAGGCAGAATAAAGAAATCTGCGACTCCACTTGTATTTATTGCTTTGAAGATTTGGGCTGCTTCCTTTTTCTCTATTTGTTAGAAATACGTCATAATTGTTAAAATAACAGCAAAAGTACAATTAAATAAGGACTGGGCCAAAGGTCAGAGTTAGAGTGAGTGTTTAGTATTCGAGTCACTGACTTCACCCTCCAACTCCCCTCTCAGAAAGAAACCAACCAAACTAAATAGAACAGATCCTCTGGGGGAATTAGTCCTATACTGGATCCTAACAGGCTCATGGTTTGGTCATTTCTTCTCCTTTTTTCCCCTCTTGATTTCCTACTCAAATATTAATAAAATTTCCCCTTCCCTTATTGGTGAAATTATTAAGGCCACTCCATGTAGTGAGCTTTAGGGTGTGGAGAGTTCCAGGCCGCTCTAAGCCACTCTCTGCCTCTACAGACAATAGGTCTGCCAGCAGGCATGGCTCCAAACCCCCGCCAGGGATAGTGCCCTGTTTATTTTAACTAGGTGAAACTGTGGAAGCCTCAGGCTAGGGCAGGGAGCTGGCACTCAGGGAGGAGAGGAACACCCCACTCACAGCGGTTTTGCTGGTCTGGGTGCTAAACTTGCCGCAGAACTGAGACTGGATTAGCTCCTTTTCAGGAATGGAACCATGTAGGTTTTTCCTGGTTTTACGGAACTCTGCAGGTGGTAACCTTCAGCTTCAAGTGTCAGCCAGCCGGGGAGGAAGCTGAGGGCAGGAGCCACCCAGGTCTTTGGAATTTGCCCCACATTGGGCGCCAGATATTGGTGAAATTATTAAGGCCACTCCACGTAGTTAAAAGGGAGATTTATTTAGTGGTGTAACTTACAAATGAAGGGATAGGTAGGTTGCAGGGTCTGGGAAAGACATAGCGCAGTCTGGCGGTGTTCTCTGGAGAACTCTGCTCGGTCTACCTCCAGCGTCCAGGATCCAGGAACCAAGAGAGGTGGCGCATCCGGATCTCAGGTCTTCAGGGTCCTCTCTTGGCCCTGCCTTGCAAATGTGACAGTTACCGAAGTCTCAATGGGGGTTGGAACTTCCAGATCAAAGTTGGAATGGCTACCACTACGTTCCCTCCCCTCCCCTTCCCCTTCACTCCCCTCTCCTCCCCTCCCTCCCTTCCTTTCTTTTTGCATTTACAATTTTTAGATGGGACTAATTGCTTCCTTTAATCCCAGCACTGCCAACGTGGTCTACAGAGTGAGCTCCTCCAGTACAGCCAGAGCTACATAAAGAGAATCTATCACAACAAAACAAAACAAAACAAAACAAAAAAACAAGAAGAGGAGGAGGAGATGGAGGAAGAAGAACAGGGAGAGGAGGAAGAAGAAGAATTTGTTACCTTTGCATGAGTATCAGCAGCTTCCATCTCTGTGGGTCAGGCTGGGCATGAACACAGATTTTTTTTCCCCACACACATGTATACTTGCTTTACTACTTATATCTATTTCGGAAGTGCAGTCAGTTGTATCTTAGTTGTTTATTAAAATTAAATGTTTTTGTGTACATCTGTGTGTGGGTATATGCACATGAGTTCAAATACCAGAGGCGGCCAGAAGAGGTTGTCAGATCCCTCTCCCCCTGTAGCTGGAGTTACAGGAAGTTGTGAGCTGCCTAATGTGGGTGCTGGGAACTGAATGTGGGTTCTTTTAAGATCAGCAAGGGCTCTGTGGTGGCTTGAGAGAAAATGGGCCCCAAAGGGAGTGGCACTATTAGGAAGTGTGGCTTTGCTGGAGTAGGTATGGCCTTGTTGGAGGAAGTGTGTCACTGTGGAGGCGGGCTTTGAGGTCTCCTATCTGATTAAGCCATGCCTAATGTCTCAGACCACTTCCTGTTGCCCGTGAGTCGAGATGTAAGAATTCTCAGCACCTCCTCCAGCACCATGTCTGTCTGCACGCTGCCACACTCCCAGCTGCCATGCTCCCCACCATGATGATAATGGACCAAATTTCTGACACCGTAAGCCGCCACCTCAATTAAATGTTTTCCCATGGTCATGGTGTCTCTTCACAGCTATAGAAACCCTAAGACAGGCTCTTAGCCGCTGACCCGCATCTCTAGTTGCATATTTAGTTGACAGTTCAGAAAGGCCAGTGCAGATAGAAGGCAACAGTTAATAAATTTTGTAATACGAATTGCTAAACAGTCTTATTAATAAAAACCCAGAACCAGATATTGGGGTAAATTCTGAAAGATCAGTGAGACAGAACAAGACACAGCCAACCTCACCTTGCCAATTCCTTTGCTGAAAGCTTCTGAGTCCTCACCTGAATGGATCTTAGCTGAACTGCTGCTAAAAGCCTAAAAGCTTTAAAGCCTCTAGTGCCTGGTCCTCAGGCCTTATATACCTTTCTGCTTCCTGCCATCACTTCCTGGGATTAAAGGTGTGTGTCACCATGCCTGGCTGTTTCCAGTGTGGCTTTGAATTCCTCCCAAATGATAGGATTAAAGATGTGTGTGTCACCATTTTCTGGCCTCTATGTCTATCTAGTGGCTGTTCTGTTCTCTGACCCCAGATAAGTTTATTAGGGTGCACAATATATTGGGGGACACAATATCACCACAAAATTTAGAAAAGGTTAAAGTAGGTAGAGGAAGATTATTTATAAGTAGACAAGATTGTTCATTTATAGCCACATAACAAAATGTACCTTTTTCTTAATTGTCGGGGTGACAGAGTGAGGCTGTGGGGTGGAGATACTCATAAGTGCTGACAGTAGCTGGTCGTGAAGAGCTACATACTTGATTGACAGGCCACTGTCTAAATACCAATATGTTGCCACATATCCCGTCATTCGTGTGTGTGTGTGTGTGTGTGTGTGTGTGTGTGTGTGTGTGTGAGAGAGAGAGAGAGAGAGAGTGGGGGGGTGTAATGTGTTCTCCTGTGGGAAGAATGTGGGACAGTGAGGGTGTTGGGTTGGGGGAGGAGCCAGTGTCAAGTGCGGCCAGGACCACCCCTGTGCCCCTGTGACCATGTGTGTTTTGCTCCGATGGCTCCCAGGGGCACCAGTCTCACAAGTTCCGGAAGGAACGACACCCCGTCATTGTGTAATGTCTCAGCCCTGGCAGTCATCTTTTATTTGCCAATTTGGAAATGTTTCCAGAACTTTCCTTTGTGAGGGACAAAGGTCTACTGTGTATCTTATATACTTCTCTATTAACTTTTTTTTTTTTTTTTTTTTTTTTTTGGTTTTTCGAGACAGGGTTTCTCTGTGTAGCTTTGCGCCTTTCCTGGAACTCACTTGGTAACCCAGGCCGGCCTCGAACTCACAGAGATCCGCCTGCCTCTGCCTCCTGAGTGCTGGGATTAAAGGCGTGCGCCACCACCGCCCGGCATCTCTATTAACTTTTTAGCTAATTCCGAGTAAGTACTTTGTAAATATCTGTTTGGTGAACGAGAGAGAGAAAAACGGCTTCAAGAATGCTTTGTTGAGAATGCTCGCACATTCTAAATGTCATCTGTTCAAAGTGCACAAACCAATATTTTAGTGCAATATTACTGTAATCAACTTAAAATTTTGGCTTTTCCTCACTGTCCCCCAAACCCATATCCATCAGCAGTCATCCTCTGCTCTCCCTTGTCCCCAGTTCCTGGCAACCATGAGTCTGGTTTCTGTTCCCTATATATTTGCCCTTTCTGCACATTTCATATGAACGGGACCACACAATGTGTGGCCTCTATGAACAACTTCTTCCACTTAACACAGTGTTTTCAAGATCTGTTCACAATGAAGAAGAATATAATCATACTTCATTTATTTATTGCCAGATTATATTCCATTGTACGGCTGTGCCACGATTTATCTGCACATCTGTTAAGTCATGTGACTTGCCTCCACTTTCCCCCTGTTATGAATAATGCTTACTGTGAACACTCATAATGTATTGTGTGGATTTTGGGGGGGGGGTATTAACAGCATAGCAGTGTGTTGGCACTCTGGATTTAAAGCCGTCTGGTTAATGGTATGTGTGCACTTGGCTGGAGCTTTGGGATCCAGCAACAGCCTCCCCGCACCATGCCTACCCATGTTGTGAACAAGTAGGTAAAGCACAGAGAATGGAATTGTACTAACTGTTTGGTCTCCTTGGATGGGGTCGTGCTTACATTGAATTCACCCTGATTTACTGTTTTGCTACTGCACTTGGGACAGAGGCAGTATTCACTCTGGATAGGAACTATAGACTGGAAACAGAGCTCTCCTGTTTTCATCAGTCAGCTCCAAGGATGGATGGAGCCAATTGCAGATTGTTCTAGGGCCCATGGTGTCTGAGTTCCCCACCATCCCTCTTCCTCGGCCTTTTGCTTTCCATCAGTACCACTTACTGAGCTAGGAGAACACAGTTGATTCGGGCCAAGTATTTTAATAGTCTCTGGGTGCAAAAAAGCATGGCATCCATGTGCCATCTTGGTTTTCATGCTCCTTGAAAATTGTGTTGCTTCTCTCAATTCTCTAAAGAAGCCCCAGACCGCTTCTTTCTGTTTCAGATCAGCATCTAGTAGTGTGCTGTGAGGATTATTTTTTTTAAGGGCGATGAAAAGGAATTGCTAATCATTTGGAGGCAAATTACTTACCACTTTTTTTTTTAAAGCAAGCCACCAAGTAGGAATAAGGACTGCCAGTTTTTGTTTTTTTGTTTTAATAGATGATATGCTTATCATCTTAACTTTAAACACAGGTACTGAGGTTATGAATTTGTGACGTGAATTTCATCTTGGAGTTGGTGTCTTAGGATTGACACACTTTCAGAGGTCCGATTTTGAAGGGTCTTTTTAAACTATGAAGGTGTTTACCCTTTTCCTAACGACATGTACGTGTCCACAATAGTGTAGGGGGATGTCGTTTGACTCCTAAAGGGAACATTGTCTCACTAGAGAGGAATAATATATGGGCTCCCCTGTAGGCTAAGCAGTTGCCAGATCTTGAGAAGTTGAGGCATTAGCCCCACTAAATCCAGCACCCCTGTTTCATTCTTCCTGGACTCTTTTCTACACAATAAAATTGCTTGATTCATAGGCTGGCCCACGGTTTTGAATAGAGAGCTTTGGGGAATGTTTAGGAAGTGTTCCAGCAAGCCATCAAGACTATTGATAGGTGGCCAAGCCCTGGAAAAGAGTATTAGTAATAACAAGAGCTCAGTCTTGCCTAGCTCTCAGTCTGTGTCGGGCATCATACTAACCCATGTGGGTCTCCACTCAGGAGATTCTCACAGCCATTCAACACAGGAAGTGTTGGGGTCAGGGCATCAAAGTGCAGACCATCTCCTGAACTTGCTTGAGGTCATACAGCCAGGAAGCAAACCCAGCTGGTTTAGTAGCTGTTCAGAATCCAGAATCCTGGAAGTGCTTTTGGGCCTGCCCATGGTGCCCAGCCATAGCTCCAGGGGAGGCAGAGATGTGGTTCCCAGCCAACACTTTGCCAACATGAGTCAGTGATCTGGGCTTTGTTTTGGCCTTTTGCTGCTTGGACAAATTGAGAGGTCGAAAGTGCCTTAGGTCCATGGAATTCTTCCATGGCATGGCCGGTGTGGGGGAACTAGTAAAGAAATCAAATGCAGGGCAGCTAAGGGTTAAAAATGAAAATGCTGAGTCATAAGACCATCCCCAAATGGGAAGAGGTAACTTGTATTTCTATTTAATCCCTGTCATCAATTTGGATTTCTGATGCTTACAATTTAAAGAAATAATGTAACTATGGTATAATAAAGCCAAGACCCAGCAGGTCTTTTCATTTCTCCCAGGAACTGGGGACAGGGGAGAGCAGCGGATGACTGCTGATGGATTTGGGTTTAGGAGAGGAAAAGCCAAAATTTTAAGTTGGTTACAGTAATATTGCACTACTACATGAGCATACTGAAATACTGGTTTGTGCACTTTGAACAGATGACATTGATGAGCTACGTCAACAAAGCATTCTTTAAGCTGATTCTCTCTCCCTGGTTCACCAAATGGAAATTTACAAAGTAGTTACTCGGAACGAGCTAAAAAGTTAATAGAGAAGTATATAAGATACACAGTAGACCTTTGTCCCTCACAAAGGAAAGTTGTGTAGACATGGATGAAGATAAGCAAGCATGGCAAACAGCTTCTGGAACCTGCTATGCTCTGGAGGAACCAGTCAAGGTCTGGGCCAGGCTTGGTAGCCTCAGCAGGGGAAGGTCTTCCTGAAGATCCAATGAGACCTTGGATTTGGGGAGGGGAGCTTTCTTTCTGTGGTGTTCGGGAAAGTACTGAGGGTCTTGCCCATGCTTATCAAGTGGTCTGCCCTCCAGCCACAACTGCACCCCACGGACAAAACTTCCTTGAAGAATGAGCATGGACAGACATGGTCTTGTACTTGGGATTCTTCTTAGTCAGGAAGGGAAAGACAAGGACCCATTTATGAAAGGCGTTGGTTGGGTAGACTGGAGGTTCATTCACCCAATGGAAGTGGGATTTTATTTCAGGAACTCAAATCAGCTGGTTGAAGACAAGACAAGAAAGGGCATTTATATGCATCACCCTCCTGTCTATCCGAACGTGCATTTAAGAACAAGAGCAACGGCAAAACCAAAACTACCATTTATTTAGTTTGTTAATGTGAACATATGTGTTCATGTGTGTGTATACATGCGGGGGAGTGTGGGTGTGTACATGTGTGTGTGTGTAGAACCCAAAAGTCCTGTGTCTTCCTCTATTACTCTCCTCCTTTTGGTTTGGGACAAGATCTCTCACTGAACCAGAGCTCAGCAGGTATTCTAGACTGGCTGGCCATCCAGACCAGCGATTCTCTGCCTCCCCAGTGCTAGGATTGCAGGTACACGCAACCATGACTGGCCATTTACCCGGGTCATGGGATTCCCAACTCAGTTCCTCATGCTTTCATGATGAGCACTTTATTGACTAGCCAACTCCCCGGCCCCCCAAATTATCCTTGATTGACACTTAGCCTCGCTGTTTTGTCGCTTTTACTTGAGGATCGGATTAACCGGCTATCATACAGGGCCTTTCACTTTAAAGCTGGCTATCCCTTGAGCTGGCCTTAAAGATCCAAACGAGGCCTTGGAAAGTCTTCGGGGACTAAGGAGGTTATCTCTGAAAGTCTTCAAATAGGAAATGTGAAAAAGCGGAGTGGCTGGGCAGGTTTCTCGATGTTTAGTCTGGCTGTGAAGTGAGAACACACTGGGCCAGAACCAGAAGGGAAAAGCATTGTGAACGCGTGAGTAGGAAGAGGATCTTGGTGACACGGACACTGCCTGGGATGGGGTGAGGAAAGGACTCCGTGGTGAATTTGGGACCTCCAGAGTAGCGACAGGGAGACAGCAGTGAGTGGCAGAGCCGTGACGGGACCAGCTTAGGCGTGAAAACGGGTTTGGAAAGGTGTTTCGAGCGCTGGTGGTGTTCTGGGCTTGTGCAGGGCCCCGGACCGTGTGCCCGGCCATGTGCTGACAGGCAGTGTGTCCAGCCAACGGGAAGGGTAACAGCTGTGGCCTTGCCGCTGCAATCAGTCCTTGTCCACAAAGTAGAAGCCATCTATGAGTTTCTAGAAGGGATTTTTCTTTCTGATAAAAATCTAATAAGGAAACCCCCTCTTTCTCAGCTTTGATTTTTAAATACAAGGATGGGATCTAGGGAGCCCAAGGTTAGCCACGGCCCTTCACAGTCGTACAGGCTGGGCCATAGAAACAGGTTGGAAGCAGACTCAGAAGTTGGCCACAGAAGAGCCCCTGAAACAGCAAGGAGACCATTGCCTCTTCTCTTATGTGCCAGAAAAACAAACAAACAAACACCCACATTGCCCAAACACTTTTGTTTGTTTTTCTGTTTTTGAGACAGGGTCTCACTATGTAGCCCTGTAACTCACGATGAAGACGATGCTGGCCTTGAACTCACAGTCATCCACCTGCCTCTGGCTCCCAAGTGCTGGGAGTAATGGTGATAACTACCATGCCCAGCTTCTAAATGCTTTTGTTTTTGTGTCTTGAGACAGAGTCTGTTTGTAAAGCCTGACTGGCCTGGAACTCACTATGTAGACCAGGCTGGCCTGAAACAGAGAGCTACCTACCCCTGCCTCCCAAGTGCTGGGATTAAAGACGTGCGCCACCACACTCATCCCCAAACACTTTTTAAGATAGTCATTCCATTATTTGTTGCCAGGGCATCAAAGTTAACAGATTTTGTGCAGATCTGAGGTCACCTTGATCCAAGCCTTACTTTGTTTTCTCTTTCAGACATTAATTTTGGAAAGATACCATATATAGAAAGGTCATTACAATTATCTACTGAGGTTCCAAAATACTAGGATTTATTTAAAAAAAAAAAAAAGGGACAACAGAAACGGGGAGAGTGTCTCAGATATCATTTCTAGTAAATGTGGACTTTTGAATAAAAGTCTCTGAAGGGCAGACAGCTTGGCCTGGAGCCGAGCCCCAGTTTGCTGCTAGCTGAGAGCCTGCTTGGGGTCCAGTACTGTACCGCACTTCTGAACAGACAGAAGGCCTCTTGGTGGAGGGTTCCCATTACCCTTAGATACAGAGCAGGCCCAGGAAGCATGCTCCCCTCTCCGAGCCCCGCTCTTTGCTTCCTCCCACCTTCCCCGCAGTCCCTGGTGTCTGCTGGCAGGAAGGCAGGCTGGCCATGATGGATGTGTGCTGACGGAGAACCAGCCGGCATTGTGCAGCTTTGGAATTGCAGCAGCAACTCTGCTGCTCTGAGGGGCTGAAGGGCCGGTGATTGAAAAGGAATTGATTCAGGACTTCAAAATGAGATTCAGGAGGTCCATAGCAAGCTAGATCGCACAAAACCCAACTTTTAGTAACTTCCCTTTCTGCTGTGTTTATTCATTTGGTTTTCATGTGTTGCCCAGGCTGTCCTGGAACTCAGTAGGTATGCCAGACTACCATTGAACTCATGGCAATCCTTCTGTCTCAGCCTCCTGAGTGCTGAGATTACAGATGTGAGCATCACACTGTCCTCTCCATTCGAGTCTTATTAAGTTTTCACTTATATTAGAATGCAGCAGCAACTTTACTGAGGGGCCCCTGAGGCTTTGTGCATTACATAGGAAGTTTGTGATGAAATTCTCATGAAAAAGAGAGAGAGAAGGGAAACATGCCCGAGGCTGGAGAGAGTGTTCAGCAGTTAACAACACCAGCTGCTCTTCCAGAGGGCTGAAGCTTTGTTCCCAGCACCCACTGGGGGCTGCTCCCAATGACCTGTAACTCTAGCGTAAGGGGATCTGATGCCCTCTTCAGGCCTCACATGCCCTCACCTGCCCACACATGCATTGGCATACACACATGTGTACACAGACAGACAGACACACACACACACACACACACACACACACACACACACACACACACGAAGGAAGGAAGGAAGGAAGGAAGGAAACATGAGATAGAGATTCTAGGCATGATTCTGGATATGTAATTGCTGCCTTGGAGAAATAATGGTTTAATCTTTGCAAGTTTGCATGTTTGTCAATGAAAGTGACTAAATTATGTGAAGGATGCTGTGCACAGAAATTTAAGAGTTTCTTTGATAAGACAGAGGCTCCCTCATTCAGTGTGGCACCGGGTTGGGTGGGTCCTCCCCACATTTCTCCTTGAGAGAATACATCTGCACACAGCACCGGGAGGTAAGCCCTTTCAGGCACAGTGGCGCTTTGATGGTGGAATTATGGGTAGAAATACAGGGCACTCACTTAGTTCAGCTTGAATTTAAGATTCAAAAGATTATTTTATATTTTAAAGTTTTGTATTAGTGTATATTAATTATCATGATGATGGATTAATTGTGCCGTTTTCATACATGTATATAATGTAATTTGGTCATATTTACCTCCATCCCCCTCTCTTCTTCCCTCACACTGCTACTGATTCCTCTCCTCTTCCCAACTAGTCCCTCTTCTACATTCATTCATCTCTCTCTCTCTCTCTCTCTCTCTCTCTCTCTCTCTCTCTCTCTCTCTCTCTCTCTCCCTCTCTCTCTCCCTCTCCCTCTCCCTCCCTCCCTCCCTCCCTCCCTCCCTCCCTCTCTCCCTTCCTCTCTCCCTTCCTTCCTTTCTTCTTTGCTTCTTATTTTTTGTGACCCAGTGATTTTTCTTTAGGATTGCTCATAGGAGCATGGGTGAGGGGTTATTTACAGGATCACGGGCACCTTACCAGTGGCTACACCTCTAACTCATCTCCTGTCTCTCAGCAACCCTTAACTGCCCTGTGAGCACTTCCGCCATCCATGATAGGTTATTGACAGCCTAGTCATAATGCAGATCTTGTGCAGGTAATCATAGCTACTGTGAATTCAAGACTGCAGGGGCTATATTATGCCCAGAAGACAGCATTCCACAACATCCCACCCTTTCTTCTGACTTTAAAATATATACTTCCTCTATAGCTCCTAAGAAAAGATTCTTTCTCCAGTGCTTCTTTTGGTATAAATGTTTTGATTTATAATATTATAAATAGTTAAATTTGTGTTTATTAGGGCTAGAAATTGCTCAAAGTGTTCATTTCCCCTCATTCTTCAGCAATATTCCCTGAGCTTTGGAGGGGATGGTACAGATTCTCATTTTAGCTAAACACTAAACAGTCACTTATTCCTGTCAGTTTGACGGGTTCTGAATCTCTGCAGTTATTGCTGCCCGCTGCAACAGAAACACCTCTGACTCAAGAAGCTTCTCTGGCTTCAACATAATTCTTTAGAAGGCGATATCATGTCCATTGAATAAAACAGCACCAGTGGCTTCTCCCACTGAAGGCTAGGACAGCCCCAACCACTAGTATCTGACCAGGTTTACAAATAGGAACTCCTTCCTATGGAATGGGTCTCAAATCCAGCCAGGAAGCATTGTTTACCCCCGTAACAGCCATGCCACTAATGCACCCGTGAGCGCACCTTACCTCTCACCAGTGATGTGTCTATCACACAGGGCCCATAGCTAAGTCAGGCTGTTGATGGCAATTTCCTCCCAGCAGCCTGCATTCTACCTTTTGGTGCTATGAAGGCTAGGCAGTAGGGAGGAGGCTTCCAATCTCCTTTCTAGCATGACTTCTCTATATCCTGTGAACGGAGTATGTGGTGTCTTCAACAATACAGTTTTACCATCTAGTTCTGGTGAGGAACTAAGAGCAGTGACGATTGACTGTGTGGTTTGGGGGAACCTCTGGGGCCCCCCTATTTTATTTTTAGTGTTATGTCCTAACAATTGCATAGGGCATACTTATACTAAAGAAATTGATTACTTATCTGAACTTCAAATCTAACTGGGCGCCATGTGTTTGCGTATGCTAAGTCGCTGAATTCTGGGAGGAGTCATGGATGGTAACAGCCCTAGTGTAAGATGTTCCATATGGGGTGGAGAAGGAGCACAGAGGACTCCAGGTTTAATAACTCATGTCCCAGGAGGAGTTTGAGGAGTGTCCTCAGAGATGTAAACGGGAAGAGAACCCGTCCTCTCTTCTCTGAATCTCTCTCTGACTCCTTTTTCACTCTTGGCTGACTTTAGCATCAAGTGAAAACGTTAATTCTTTATGGTTCAGTCTCAGCTTGCTGTGAGTTGCAGCAGGTGAGTTGACCCTTCTTTGTTATTTCCATTCCTTGTGTTTACTGCTCCTTCTCTGAGCTGACTTCTGTTCCTGTGTGCCCTGCGTTGATTTCCTACTCTGTAGACCGTTTCTCAACAGGAAAGTGATTGCCAGATTCTCACATCCCTTCCTAGCTATCCGGGCCTTTTTAGATTCCGTGTCGGCTCACCACCCCATGGTCTGCACAGCCCTCCTCCTCAGAGCACATCTCTACAGAAGTGAAAAGCATCGATCGATCTCCACTACTAATGCGGGAGGGACGAGCCCTGGGTCTCATTCTGGTTTGCCGCTTGCCTGTGGTGCTCCAGGGGTGGGATCAGGGCTGTGTGCTGCTAGGTTTCTTCCTGTTTGTCAAGCGGGATCACTTAGCACCTCTGGTTGGGCAACTGTGCTTTCCTGTGAATGAGAGGGAGCTGCTGAGCTCAAGACACCGAGGTCATCTCTCCCAGATGGTGAGCATCTAAGGGCACCAGGCCCTTAGGTTAAAAGTAGCAGGAGAAAGACCGTGCTGATGGTGACATGCAAGGGGCTTTGGATGTCACTCAGGTAGGTCCCTAATGCAGGAGGACTGTTACCTCAAGCCTGGCTTATTTGATTGTCCAGTGCAAGGAGAGTAGCAGGAGGGGCTCCTTGTGGTGCCTCTGTGTGGCACATCTGGGGGCTCTTGGGTTGGGGCCTTTGATGCCCAGTATGAGAGATAAGGACTTTGGCAATTAGAGGTCGTTTGGAGGCCGTTGCTCAAGGCCAGTTCTAAGGTCACCTGTGCAATCTATTGAAAAGGTGAAATGACGTCTCTTCTGTTTAAGAGGTGGAAAGGGCTTGGGCTGAAGATGTAGCTCAGTGGTAGAGTACTTACCAAACATGCATGAGGTACGAGGTTCGATCCCCAGGACCACAGCAACCAACACTTCCTTGCCTGGCTGGAAATTCCTTCTGGAAACACCAGTGAGCACAACATTCACTCAGACAGCTTTGTTCTGTGGGCTAGACCCTGGGCATGCTGAAAAGAAAGGGTGGCCACCGTCCGGGAGCTCCCAAGCTAAAGTTAGCAGAGTGCTGAAGTGATGAGTGCAGAGGTGAGAGGTCACAGCTGGGGACAGGGAGTGGGTGGTGCAGGGAAAGCTGTGGGCTTGGATGTCCTAAGAGCTGCTGGTGGTGGTGTGTGCGCCGAGGTCACCACAGCTGTATTGGCTGTGCTCCCATGGGAAATTGTGCTCTTAGCCAGGCTTGGTGGCACAGGATTGGATCCCAGCTGTTGGGGAGGCTGACGTAGGGGGATCAAACGTTCCAGGGCTGCTGGGGCTGTAGAGTGAATTCAAGGCCAACCCAACCCGGGCAACTTGTTGACACCCTGTCTCAATAAGGTAGAAAAGGGTTAGGGTTACAGCTTAGCTATCGAGCACCTGCCTAGAACATCCAGGACCCTACTTAGCTTCATGTGCCGTCTACACATACACATGCCTTCCCCTCCACACACATACTCTGAAGGAGCCTTCCCCCAGGGATGACCTTCAACAATTTAATTACTAAACTATGGCCTCTTGCCTCAAAGTGGATAACCTTATATGCTATTTATGCCTCAGAGACCCATGGGAGCAGGCTGAGAACAAGTCTCAGATGTTCTCACAGTTCAACTCCCAGGCCATCTGCATCCTCCCTGTTTCCATCCGGGTTTCCCCTAAGTGTGTCCCTCTCCCCATGAATCCCTATCGCTGGCTCTACCTCTGAGAACCCCACCTGGCATTGTAGGAGCAGGGAGTGCGTGGAGTTCCCGAGTTTGGGTCCGTTTCTCCTGATGTTTCTCCTGATGTAAGGAGGGCGAGCAGACAAGGTGAGAGAGGGTATCGTCGGGCATCTGATGTGGAGAGTGGGAACGGTATTTGATTGTCAACCTAGATAAGTGACAATGATATCTGTGTGGGGAGCCAGGCAGGCTGGTGGCATCTTTTTCTTCAGCATGCCACAGCCTAGCGTATGGAAACCAGCAAATAAGGGCTCGAGAGATGGCTCAGCCGCAAAGGGCACCAATTGCTCTTACAGGGGACCGGAGTTGGATTTCTAGCGCCCGCATGGTGGCTCACAACCAATTGTAACTCCTGTTCTAGAGGATCTGATGCCCTCTTCTGGCCTTCTCATGCATGTGGCACACAGACACACATGTAGGTTAAACACTCATAAACAAAAATGAATTAAAATCAAAAGCAAAATCCTGGGAGTAGTTTACATAAGTGCCCTTCTGGCAGATGGTTACCACAGGAAGTCAAGGGATTGGCATGAGAATAAATGACTTTACCTTATGAAGGAGTGATTAGTTTGGAAGAAAATAGTGGGGTGAGTGGACCAAAGGAACTGAGAAGAGTACGGCCAGATTAGGAGGCTGGAAGAGGGTGTTTGGACTTTGGAATAGAAAACTATAAGATTTGAGGGTGAGGGTTGGAATGTAGCTCAGCTGGTAGTGTTCCTGCCTTGCATGCATGAAGCCCTGGATTTGATCCCTAGCAGCAAATAAAACGGGTATTGTGGTGCACACCTGTAATCCCAGCACCCAGGTGGTGATGGAGGCAGGTGGATCAACAATTCAAGCTCATCCTTGGCTACATAGTGAGGCCAGCCTGGGCTATGTGATACCCTGTCTCAGACACCCAAGCAAGAGTGAGAGCATGTTTGCTTAATGTCAGGTCTAGCATGTGCCATGGGCATAGGTGAGGGGCAGTTGATGAGGTGAGGAGATCGAGTACTGGGGTGTTGATGAGTTGGGTGAGCCGCCTTCTTACCTGCCCCAAGCATGGGAACTATGGTCACTTCCTGTGTCTAAGCCTTTAGGCAGAGTGTGATCTTCATGATGGCTGTGGGCAAAGACAGATGACTGAAGATATTTCCTACTGAATGTACAGGACCTAAACAGTGTATTTCCCGTTTTTTCTGTTTTCATGGTGCCACGCGGTCTCTTGGACTAGTTGACATTCTTTAACATGTCCCGTTCAGGAGAACTCCAGCCCTGTTGACTCTCACTTTCCTTGTTATGTGTTTCTACTTGCTGACAGGGCCCTGGGGGGACTGAAGGACATCTCAGGAGAAACAGCTTGGTACAGTGCAGCGGCCAATGCTCTTCCCTCCTCCGTGGGTTCTTCCCCAGTCCCTTCCTCGTTCACATCATTCTTGCTCATCTGTTGGGCTGAGATGAAATGTTTCTTTTTTGGTTTTCCCCAGAGCATCTCAGGACTTCTCCCCTTTGTCTAGTCTCAGTCCCGGTTCACCTGTGTGCCTTAGCACAGTGTAGTGAAGCAAACAAAATGAGCAATCTGTTGCTCAAGTCTGTCACACGATGGAATGTAACCTCTTTAAGGGCAAGGACCCCGTCTGTATCCCTAGTACCTGGCAGGGCGCCTTCCATAAAGAATGCTCTCAGTAAACGTTCCTAGAACAAATCGATTAGTGTGTGTGGATCAGAGAGCCCACTTCTCTTCCCAGAGTGGCTCTCCCTTATATTGGAGTCTTGGGCAAATCACTGCAGCTCTTTGGGAGAAAGAACTGCTTACTGGTTTTAATATTAAATGATTTCTGAAATTACAGTGTGCCAGCCAAACATATCAACAGTTCTTAACCTCAAAGTACTACTGGGATAACCAAGAGGGTTCTTGGAAATTCTTGTTTATTGTTGTTCATTTTTGATTATTTGTTTGGGATAGGGTCTCACATAGCCCAGGCTGGCTTCAATCTCCTATGTAGCTGAGGCTGGTCTTGAACTCTTAATTCTCTTATCTCCACCTCCCAACTCTTGGGATTAGAGATGTCTCTTAGAGCTACTTAAAGTAGTTAATTTCTAGAGATGTCAACTTCCTTTGTGGTTGGATGGTTTACTGCTATGGATCAAACAATAGTAAAGACCAGACTAAAAAGCATACAATAGGAAAACATGGGGAGGCATGCGATGTTTGGGGAATGAACATTCAGGGCAGAGGTACCAATCGCTACTCGGAGGGCCCTGTACCGTGGCACACGTCACATGTTCATAAGTCAGGACAGAAGCCTAAGTGGTCAGTGAGCGTGGCATTGGGCAGCCTGGCCATTCTGGACTCCTGGGATAACTCAAGAGCTCTGGCTTTTCCTCTGAGGTGTGATGGGAACCGCTGGAGGGCATTGAGTGGGAATGTGGTGTGACTTGAGGTCTTCATTTCTTAGTAGTGGTGTGATGCAAGTTTCTTGTTTCTGTTCCTGCACATTTGTGTTGTCTGGAGTGGTAGATAGAAAAATCTGGTTTTATACAGCCAGAGGTAAGTTGCTTCTTTGGTCAGGTTATAAAGTGAGAGTTTATGCTCAGCAGTTTCTACAATGTTCACGTGGATAGAGGTGACTGCTTTATCTTAGTCATAATGTTCATATCATACCCCTGCCTCTGCAGTCTGGACTGACTCACAGAAGGAGAGCAAGTGTAAAGATACATGGATGCATAGAAAGGATAGATTGGATGGGAGGGTGCGAGCTGGATGGATAGATGGACAAGATGGATAGGCAGACAGATGGATAATAGAGTGGGAGGAAAAGACAGACAGAAAGACAGGGGTAGAGTAGCTTCCTCTGTCAGGCCGTGTATAAGGAGAACTTATGGGCTCTTTTTGTGAAACACAGACACAGAATTCAGAAGTTGTGTAGTTGGATGGACGCTTCCTTAATTCCAACCCCTTCCTCATTGCATACATTCTATTTTAACAAAATAGAAATTGGGTTTTATTTTCCTCCCCACAGCAGTGAGAACGTTAGAGGGAGCCGGTGTTGGATTGAGCAGTGGGTGAGAGGCATATTTGCTGAACAATGAGAAAACCTAACAAAACTTTACTCTGTCCCCTTGGTGTGGGATACTCTTTCCTGAATGCTCAGTAATGCCTGGATCTTTTCTTTTGTGTTCTGGTTTTGTGCAAACACAAATTATACTCTTGTTGACTCCGCCATAAGCCATGAAACTGAAGACAGGGAAACCCGAGTCCTCTGGAGGGCGGTTTCGCCGGACCTGCTTCCTGGGTTCGTGTGATGGAAACCAAGAGCACCTGCCTCTTCGTGGAGGAGGGAGCGCCCAAGCAGAAACCAGCACAGGCCCTTGATAAAGACAGACAGGGCAGCTTCCTTTTTTAAGAATTCACACATTTCAGATATGGGAGAAGTCCAGGAGGTCACCCAGCCCTCCCTCATCAGGCAAATGAAGGAAGCGAAGAGAGCGGAGAGGCGCTTGTTCACACCTGACTCAGTGGGCGCAGATTTCTTGAAGCCATGTGCTGTTATAACACAGGCTTCGAGAGGGGTGTGTGTGTGAGCCATAGCCTCACCAATTACTAGCCACTGTGGCTCAGACAAATGACGTAATCTCTCTGAGCCCTGCATTCCGCATCTGTCCCTAAGCTGGTTTGTAGGAAACACAGACCAAAACATGGGATGCCCAGGCACAGTGCTCAGGGATAGTTGTAGTAGCTCCTTGTTGCTAGAGATGATGCCGGATAGAACCCCCTTGGAGTTTAAAGGATCAGCCAGTGCTGAGCTTGTTTATATATGGTCAGACAGACCTCAGGGTGGCCCTGATGTAAGGTATTGTGGAAGGCACTGTAGTGAGTTCATCAATAACTACAGACATGGTGTTCTTGTTTTTGAGTGGATGGGGGGGGGGCAGACATATGCACACTGGCCCGTGATTCAGTGGGGACTGTGGGAAGAGACACTGGCGGGGGTGAATGTGGGCCTCTGGTTAGACAGAGGGGTTTTCATATGGGTGAAAGGTAACATTTGAGAGGCTCCTTAGGTTATAGAGTAAGAGGTTGGGACACATTCCTGTTGAAAGGTGTTTTTAGGGTTAATGAGCCTCTCTATTTAAGTGATCATAGAATGTGAAAAGAAGAAAGCTTGAAACAATAATAGCAACCGGGCGTTGGTAACGCACACCTTTAATCCCAGCACTCGAGAGGCAGAGTCAGGTGGATCTCTGTGAGTTCGAGGTCAGCCAGGTCTACAGAGTGAGTTCCAAGACAGCCAAAGCTACACAGAGAAACCCTGTCTTGAAAAAAACAAACAAACAAGACAATAATAGCAGTTATGATTTAGGGAAACTTGTTACGTCCTAAATATTTTTCATGTATTCATTCTTTTGTATGCTGTCTGTCAATGTGAAGCAGATTTTTTGTTTGTTTGTTTGTTTGTTTGTTTGTTTTTGAGACAGGGTTTCTCTGTGTAGCTTTGGTGCTTGTCCTGGATCTTGCTCTGTAGACCTGGCCTCGAACTCAGAGAGATCCACCTGGCTTTGCCTTCTGAGCACTGGGATTAAAGACCTGCACCACCACCTCCCAGCCATGAAGTAGATTATTATTATCCCCATTTTACAGATGTGAAAACTGAGGCATGTGAAGTTAATTCCTTGTGACTGGTTTAAGAAGACCCAAACTTGGACCTAGGCTATGAGTTGAGTCCATGCCCCAGCTTTGGCATCAGGCTGTGTCAGGCTTGGTTTCCTTGTCCTCCCTACCCTGCTCTGGTCTCTGGTCTCTAGCTGAGCTGTGGGGCTCTCGGTAGCCACTTTGCCCTCTGTTTCCTGTTGGAATAACAGACTGAGCTTGGAGAGTGATTGGAGGGGGGGGCGGTGTTTAGGCCGGGCTCTCATATATGATAGGCAGGTGCTGCACCACTGGACTATCCCCTAACTACTTTTGATTTTGAGACAGGGCCCTGCTAAATTACTGAGGCTGCCTCCAGCTTTGCATTCTCCTGCCTCAGCCTCCCAAGGAGCTGGGGTTCCAGGTGTATACTGCCCTGCCCAACTTGTAATGAATCTGGAAGCGCAAGCGTTCTAGCTTTCTTTTTTAAAGTTGGCTCAACTGCTATTCTTTGTCCTTTGCATTTTTGTATGTATTTTAGAAACATCTTGTCAATTTCCACCAAAAAGAATGCTTGGATCTTATTAGGTTGTGATAAGTCTGTGTGTTGATTCGTAGAGAATTATCACCTTAACACTGTTAATATATCTAAGAACATGATATATTACTGCATTTGTCTAGGTTGTCTTCAGTTTTGCCCAGTAATACTTTCGTAGTTATCAGTGTAAAGGTCTTATACATGTTTTATTAGATTTACTCTCGGGTATTTTCTTTACTTGAGTAAACATTTATTTTTGCCATTGTATACACATATAATAATTGTCTTTTGTGTATTGACCAATTGCCTTAGGATCTTAGAACTTCTAAAGTATAATATTTGTGGGAGACTTTTTAATAGATGTCCTTTATTGTTAAGGAGGTTTCTTTCTGTCCCACGTTCCTAAGACTTTGTTTAAAACAGTGGCCGGGTGTTGTGTCGAATGCCTTTAATCCCGGCACTCAGGAAGCAGTTGGATCTCTGTGAGTTCAAGGCCAGCCTGATCTACATAATAAGCTCCAGGACAGTCAGAACTATATGAGTGATCCAATCTCAAACAAAACAAAAGACAAAACAAAGCAAGCATGAGTGGGTGCTGGCTCTGGTCACAGCCCCTTCCGCACATCTCAAGATGCTGTGTGCTCAGTTCAGCTCTGGGGTCTAATACACTAACTCTCTCCTTGGACTTGGTCTTCCCCCTGAATTCATAAAAACCCATGTCATAAGAAGAGGACAGTAAAGACAGACAGGAAGAGACAAATGTAAGAGGTCTTGATGCTCTGTAATACATTCTCTTCATCACAAACCAGTTAAAGAGAGGCAGAGCT